>BPLR01011282.1:0-99264 GCA_021605095.1 Caerostris extrusa
ATTATAGCCCAGACCAGACTGACTTAAAAACTTCTGACCCACAGGCGCAGAAAATACTCAGGGATCTATAAGCCAACGCCACGAAAATCTAGGTAAAACATTACAGAATCAGTAATTATATTTAACAAATAAATGGATTGATTAAAACAATAAGTTACAAAAAAATTTATATTAATATTAAATATTATTTCGTTGTTATTTCTCTATAACTATATTACTATAACTATTAAATATTTTAAGATTATATGTTTACTTCTAGTGCAAGGAAATGTCTTTTGAGAATGCAGCAAATTTTTTCGTTTCTTCCTGAAAGGTTTGCATTTTCTTCTTACTTCTTTTCGAAGAGTTCTTTCCATTTGGCATTTTTCTTACCTCTCGAACCTTCTCTCCAGACGTAAAGGATATAAGTACCAGTTCTTCTTTAGATGAAAGATTTTGTAAAGTACCCAACTGCAACCAATAATAGTTTCGGCTAACATGTCTTGTTCGGTTTTTCACTGTAACTGTGTCAGATCGTTTTCACTGCAATCCCGTTGCGGAAATGAACAAACGTGTTTTTAAAGCACAAATTTTTTCAACTTAAAAATTTAAGAAAAAAAAAAAATTTTGATGCTTTGAATATTATCCAGACCATGAAACACATACATTTTTTTTTTTTTCTTTTTTAGGAATAAGTTAAATTAACATTTAAAAATTTTTTTTTTTTTCTCTTTCATTTACGACTTTAAAAACCGTTAATGATAAAATCGTTAACTCCCATTTATTCTTTTACTTCATTTTTTATTTTTAAAAAACATAATGAAGTCGGTATATTTTTTACTTTGTACAAGTTCTAGTCGATATAAAATCACATTTTTAGTGTGCAGGTTGGGCCACCAGATCATAACAGGGGTGTGGTTGGATTGCGATACTTGAGACACAGGGTTGAGAACTTACAGCTTTATTGATACACGCACAAACATCACGAACATACGATTAAAGCCGTACAATATTTAACACGAGGATTCGAGGAAGGATTCCACTTCTAAGCCGATAACATGAATCTCGGCTATGCGCAGGGTGCGCTAAAATACTTCCTCTCCAAGTGAGGAAGTCCTATTTCCTGTCCGGGTGAGAAACTCTAAACTAAATGTTTTTCAGTGGGAGCTCAGATTACGCTGTACTTTCTCTTAGAGTTGATAGCCTCATGACCAACTGACCCTTTATTCTGAACACCACAGGAGGCACTCTTGCCAATGTGTAGAAGGCAATACGGTTACAATAATAAGTAAATATATTTAACAAATAAATAGATTTATTAAAACAATAAGTGGTACAAAAATTTTTATATTAATATTAAATATTGTTTAGTTGTTATTTCTCTATAAACTATAACTATTAAACATTTTAAGATTATATAATATTATATGTTTACTTCTAGTGCGAGGAAATGTCTTTTGTGAATACTGCGACTTTTTCTTGTCTTCGTGAATGGTTTGCATTTCTTCTTACTTCTTTCGAAAAGAGTTCTTTTTTTCTATTTGGCATTTTCTTACCTCTCGAACCTTCTCTCAGACGTAAAGGATGCAAGTATCAGTTCTTCTTTAGACGAGAAATATTTCGTAAAGTACCCAACTGCAACCAATAATAGTTTCGGCTAACATGTCTTGTTCGGTTTTTCACTGTAACTGTATCCTGATCGTTTTTTACTGCAATCCCGTTCCGGAAACGAACAAACGTGTTTAAAGAGAAAATTTTTTAAAAAGTAGGAATTTAAAAATCTGATAATTTGAATTTTATCCAAACCATGAAACACATACATTTTATCTTTTTTTTTTTTTTTAGGAATAAATTAAATTAGCATTTAAAAATTTTTCTTTTCCATTTACGACTTTAAAAATTGTTAATGATAAAATCGTGCTACATTTAATTTTTATTTCCTTTTATTTTTAAAAAAATATAACGAAGTCGATGCATTTTTTTTATTTTATTGTTACAAGTTCTAGTCGATATAAAAATGTCTTTTTGTAGTGTGCAGGTTGGGCAACCAGATTGTAACTGGGTGTGGTAGAGTTGAGACACTTGGGGCACAGGTTAAGGGAACTCACAGTTTATTTACACATGCACAAACACCACACACATATAATTGAGAGACGTACACTATTTAACACATTCAAAGACATAATTGTAGCTTCGTTTAAGGATTCCACTTTCAAACAGAAAATTCAGTACTCAGCTACGCGCGTGTTAGCATCGCTAAATATACTTCCTCTCCAAGTCAGAGTTTTGTGGACTAACTATTGAGCTAAAAATATATTTCCTCTCTGGGTGAAAAAATATGAACTAAGTTTTTCAACTGGAGCTCAAGATTATGCCGTACTTCCTCTGAGGTCTATAGCAGGTATAGTCAGGTCAATAGTCTCAAGACCCACTGTTCATTTCTTCTGTAAACTACTGAGGGCGCTCTTGTCAATGTGTAGGAGGCAGCACGGTTACGATAATAAGTAAATATAATTAACAAATAAATAGACAAATGTAGCTTCGTTTAAGGATTCCACTTTCAAACAGAAAATTCAGTACTCAGCTACGCGCGTGTGCGCTAAATATACTTCCTCTCAAGTCAGAGTTTGTAGACTAACTATTGAGGTAAATATATTTCCTCTCTGGGTGAAAAAATATGAACTAAAAGTTTTGCAACTGGGCTCAGATTATGCCGTACTTCCTCTGGGGTCTATAGCAGGTATAGTCAGGTCAATAGTCTCAAGACCCACTGGCCATTTCTTCTGTAAACTACTGAGGGCGCTCTTGTCAATGTGTGGGGAGGCAGCACGGTTACGATAATAAGTAAATATAATTAACAAATAAATAGATTTATTAAAACAATAAGTGTTAAAATTTTGTATTAATATTAAAACATTGTTTCGCTGTTATTTCTCAACAATATAACTAAACAACTATAACTATATAACTGAAACTATTAAACATTTTACGATTATATAATATCATATGTTTACTTCTAGTGCAAGGAAATATCTTTTAGAATGCTGCGACTTTTTCTTTTCTTCGTGAATGGTTTGCATTTCTTTTTATTTCTTTTCGAAGAGTTCTTTCCATTTGGCAATTTTCTTACCTCTCGAACGTTCTCTCAAACGTAAAGGATACAAGCATCAGTTCTTGAGAGGAAAGTTTTTTTAAAGTACCCAACTGCAACCAATAAGAGTTTCGGGTAGCATGTCTTGTTCGGTTTTCACTGTAACTGTATCTTGATCGTTTTTACTGCAATGCTGTATCGGAAACGAACAAACGTGTTTAAAGCGTAAAATTTTTTTTAAAAGAAGGAATTAAAAAAAAAAAAAAATCTGATTCTTTGAATATTATACAGACCATGGAACACATACACTTTATCTTTTTTTCAGGAATGAGTTAAATTAACATTTAAAGAATTTTTTTTATTTTCCATTTACGACTTTAAAAACCGTTAACGTTAAAATCGTGCTGCATTTAATCTTTTTATTTAAAAATATAAAGAAGTCGATGTATTTTTTTTATTGTTTATATATTCTAGTCGATATAAAATCCCCTTTTGTAGCGTGCAGGTTGGGCAACAGATTATAACTGGGTATGGTTGGGTAGAGATACTTGAAGCACAGATTGGAGAACTCGCAGCTTTTATTTATACACACACACACAATTAGAGACATACACTATTTAACACATTTAAAGACATATAATTATAGATTGGTGGAAGGATTCCACATCTAAGCCGAAATCCCGAAACTCGGCTACGCGCAGGATGCGTGAAATATACTTCCTCTCCAGGTGAGAGTCTGTAGGTCAACTAAGCATTTCCACTGAACACTCTCGCTTTTGCAGTGCGTAGATTCGGTTTGTCGGTCTACGGTAATTTTGTACACACTTTAGGCTAATTAGATGAAGACCAACAGTTTAACGTGGTTTCCAAACCAGTAACAAACATCTTTGATGTCGTCAAGATTCGAACCTGAAACCTGTTGCCAGAACGGCCAGAGTGACAGTGTTTAGAAGGAAGCATGGTTAAAATAGATTAATTGTTAAAATTTTATTTAATTTAACTTTATTTTTATTAACCTTTTTTTTTTTTTTTATTAAACTTATTTTTTAAACTTTGCAAATAATAAATGTTCTTCCCATTTTGTAACAAAATTTGTAATTACAAAAATACTTATATATAGTTTTAAAAAATTCTATTGTACTTAAACAATACCATAATTCATTTTTTTTTACAAATAGACTTTCGAAATACAGATAGACTTATTTTTTAATCAATTATTGTGAACATTTCTACAAAAAATAAAATTATTTATTATAATTAATTAAAAATATTATTTATGTTATTATTATCCAATGTACCATAAAAACTCATACATTATTAATTATTTTACTAGTATTGATAATACATAAGAAGCGACGATGTAATTCTAAAATAATTTAATGTAAATCAATAATCAAATTATATTTTTATAAGTTACAAACTAATACACTTTTTAATATACTTACTATTACAATTTTCAATATACCAATAGAAAAAAATAATCACAGAAAACTATAATAATAATAACATAATATATAAAATGTGTTAATTTCAATAACTTTCACTTTAATATACTATGTATCATACTTTTTAATTTATGAAATAATTCTAAAACCGCAGATTAATTAAAATTTTTAGATTAATTAATCTTCATTTAAAATTGAAGATTATTAATTATAACTAAATTTTTATTTTAAATAATTATTATTTCATTAATTTATAAATATTAATTAATTGTTTGGTAATTGAATTAATTTATTATTATTTTATTATTTTTTTAAATTTCATTATTTTATATAAGCGATCGAATGATTACTTATTTTCAATTTCATAAAAATTTTAATTAATAATTATAATTATTAATTAATTATTCGGATAATTATAATTATAATATTATTAATCGCTATTATTCGTCATAAAAGAGATCGAATGATTACTTATCTTTAATTTTATAAGAATTATAATTAATAATTATTATTCTTATATTATTAATTATAATTATTCTATATCTAAGATATCGAATGATTACTTAGCTCTAATTTCATAAGAATTTTAATTAATAATTATAATTATTAATTACAATTATTCTATATGAAAGAGATCAATGATTATTTATCTTCAATTTCATAAGAATTATAATTAATAATAATTATTATATAAGTAATTACAATTATTCTGTATAGAGATCGAATACTATATTTAATTTTATAAGAACTATAATTAATAATAATATTAATAATAAATAATAATTAATAATAATATATAATATATTATAATTCTTATTATGAAATTCAAAGATAAGTGATCATTCGATATCTTTTATATAAAATATCCAACGTATATATTCTTAATAGACAATTGCAATTAACTAATTTTACAACTCTGCAATAATCTATCAGAATTTCATTTACATAAAAATAGACAGATATTATAAAATTCAACAACTACTGTTAATAAAATAAAAAGTCATTGTCTACAAAAACAATTTTTACTAAAAATAAAAGTTTCATGGTAATAGTAAAAACTTATGCTAAAGAGAAAGATGAACTGTTGAGTAATACAGAGCAGGTGTACTTAAAAATAGATAAGGATCGTAAACATTAAGACGAAAGTCAGCATTTTACATTAATTTTTTAGCAATGGACGACGGACGAATAGTAGCATTAGTGTAGTTAAAACGTACTACAGTGTCCAAAAATTAAGACCATTCTTCAATTTAAAATTCCCAGGGCTTATGGAATTTCAATTTTTTTTCTTTTGTAGGTTGCTGGCATTGTCCTTGACATCTGTGTGAAATTTCACGTCAAAATAGTCATTAGTGTTTGGGTTACGCTTGACTTCGTGAGACGCTAAAACTGATTCCGGCGAATTTTGAAATGTCTGAATGAATTGAGCAAAGAACTTGCATTAAATTTTGTTTGCGGAAACGTATAGAATGTTGCAGAAGGCATTCGATGAGCATTCCTATATCGGAAAAGAAATGTTTACAAATGGTATAAACAGTTCAAAAAGAAGGCAGAGAACGCGTTGAAGACGAAGAGCCTTCTGGTCGACCATCATCCTCAACCGACGAAGCAAATCCAAAAAGTAAAAAAGAAGCAAATCCCCATCCAAAAAATTAAAAATTTGGTGCTTGCAAACCGTCGATTTACAATTAGATATGTTGGAATTTCAAAAGGATCGGTCAATTCCATTTTGGGCCTCAAACACGTCCAATCTCGATTGGTACCGAAAACACTGAATGCGCCACGCCAGCTCACACTGTATTGATTCTTCGTAACTTTTTCGCCAAAAATGAAACCCATATCGTTCCAGAACCACCGTATTCACACCGTGCGAGTTCTGGCTGTTCCTAAACTCAAAAGACCACTCCGGGGACACCGTTTTGAGTCGATTGAAGAGATTCAACGTGAATCGCCGCGCGCTTTGAAGGCCATCCCTGCGAATGACTTTTAGCATGTATTGAGGATTGGGAAAAAAAGTTGGCATAAGTGCATTGTGTCCGGAGGGGATTAATTTGGAAGAATAAATAGTTTTTGAAAAAAAAATTAAATTGGTCTTACTTTTTGGAGACTGTAGTATTACAAAAGTTTAAAGCTTCAATTTTTCCTCCTTTATCCTTTATTTATTGTTAAAAAAAAATATTCGGAAAAATATGATGCAATTTCTAAAGCGGAACAAATGACTTAATGGTAAAATTATTAATAACAATTTCATAAATGAATTCCGATGAAACTCAGAACATATTTATGGCTTAAAGATAAAATTAATGTTGATTTCAGTCTGAAGTAACAAAGAATAAATTTTTATTGTTCGGTCTGTATTGTTCTTTGGGAAAAAGGCATTAAAAAATCGATTTCAAGATTATTTTGAAATTGAAAAATTTGAGATTAATTAATATATTATTAAGATTATTTATGAGATTATTTTGAATTGAAATATTTGAAATTATTTTAAAGGTGAGAAAACAATTATGGCTTATAGATAAAATTAATATTGCAAGTCTGAATAACAAAATGATAAATTTTTTAATGTTTTGTCTTTATTAATTAATATTGTTCATTAGAAATACGACATTAAAAACATCAGTTTCTGAAATAAATTTGTACAAAATGCGTTAGCTTATTTTGCTGTTTATTATTATCAATTTCGAAAATTATTTGAGATGAAATTGAGAATATATTTATGGCTTCTTTGTAAAAAGAATAAAAAATATTCAAAAAAATTATATTATTACTAATATGTTTATTTATTTTTAAATTTATACATAGTATTTTGTTTTTATTTTAATATGTAAATATAATGTTGTTCTTATGTGTCCATATACATCCATGTTTGTATTATTACATAATGTATTAATACATTAATACATTACATTCATGTTTGTATTAATTATTTAATGCATTCTATATAACCTTCTGATTTCCAGTTTCTACAAAGAAAATCACTGCGGAAATTGAAAATTAAATATTTTATTCAATAGATGTATTTAATGACTTTAAAAAAGTATAAAAAAATTATATGAAAGAAACAAAAAAAAGTTTATATTTTTCTATAGCCAAAAATTTATTTATGTATTTAAATAAATATATATATAAAAAAAAATACATGAAAGAAACAAAATGAAAAAAGGTTTTTTTCTAATATCAAAAATGTATTTAGAAATGTAAAAAAAAAATTTTAAAAAATAATTTTTTTTTTCTACTGCAAAAAAAATGTATTTTGTATTTAAAAATGTAAAAAAAAAATTAAAAAAAAAATTTACTTGAAAGAAACAACAAAAAGTTTACATTTTCCTAATACCAAAAATATATTTATGTATTTAAAAATGTAAAACAAATTAGATGAAAGAAACAAAAAAAAGTTTATAATTTTCTAGTACCAAAAAAATGAATTAATGAATTTAAAAATGTAAAAAAAACAAATTACATGAAAGAAATAAAAAAGTTTATATTTTTTAGTACCAAAAAAAATTGTTTTCGTTAACCTTATTTCCCGATATAGTTAACTATGTTAAAAGAGTTATTTCAACATCGAAAAATGTGAAATTCTTTATACGGAAAACTACTTAAAATAGTGATTTTTTTCTATAACCAAAATAAAAAAATCTACATAAAAAATATGTTTGATATAATTTTACGCATGATTTAAATACACGTATAATTAGTTTGAACTGACTTAATTACTTATCAAAAATATTTTTGCCACTAAAATTTAATTTGTTAAAGGAAATGCTTCATTTAAGGGGTAGACATATTTTAAATTCTCTTTCAAGATAAATATTGTTCTGGAATTTAATATAAGATTGTTTTTTACTCTTGGCTAACCCACGTATGGTAGATTTATTAACTCAGTATTCATCCGAAATATATTATCGCTTGACATTTAATTATTTTTATAATTCATCAAATAAGGAATGTTTAATATTCTCTGTTGGTAATGCTGTCAAAAATAAGTACATGTCTGTATTTCATATAATAAATAAATATTAGACGAATGAAAATATTCGTGATATATTACAAAAATTATTATATAATAAACCAGTAAACCATGTGAAAGTGGTGTTTGTATTAAAATGCATGAATGATGGCAAAGCTCTGGTTTTGCTCTAATCTAATATAGATAACTATCATTATAGATAACGATTAGATACAGATTATTAAGTATAGATAACGGTTTAATATATTTCACTATTATGTGCACCAAATATGTGCAACAATTCATTCATAAATTAGTATCCATATCGAAATTGTGGTCTAATGGTAATTGTGGTAATCGAGCGTTAGAGCACACAAATTAATGTGTGCTCTGGCTCTCAGTACCACAGGTTTCGGTTTTGAGTCCTGGCGGTGCCATGGATGTTTGTAGTGGTTTGGTATCCATTTAATTAGCAGGTCCCGGTGTAATATGACTGTAGAGGGTTGGGCTTTAACCTGACAACCGTGTCCTGCAAAAAAAAGCATCTCATGTTGCGAAATCTGACAGTAGGCAGACGATCTGGTAATTTGTGTTGGTAAATTGATAATGGTAAGACTGGTAATAAAATGGTTGGAATTGTTGGTAATTTGAGTTACCTAAAGTGCAATAGGAGGAAGAACTGAATCATCTGGTCTCGTGTTTTACAATCACTAACTTCAAAAAAATGGGGAACGATTGTGTTTATAATAATATGAGCACCAAAAATGTGCAAAAATTTGTACATAGTTATAATTCATACCCGAATTTTTGGCAAGAGGAAAAGAACTTAATCATCTGGTTTCGTTTTTTACACAGTCACTATTTTCAGAAACGAGGAGCTTCGTTGATAATTGTGATAGGATGGTGTGATAGCATAATTGTAATTTATGATAGGATAGGATAATTGTGATACGAATATCTCGCATCAGCTGTAGGACTACTTGGTGGGTATTTTCCAGGATAGTCTCTCCGTCCACATGCAAATTAATATAGTTATCCCTAGTGGCGTAACAATAGGGTGGCAAGATGTGAAAATTGCGCGGTTCCTGGCCCAAGCGTAGAGGCTATGAGTACAGGAAAGGTCTGACAGTTATTATGACAAAATAAAGTAAAATGTATTAATTCTGTATTTAATGAATTGATAAATTAAAACAAATGTGTATCATGATTTTGAACGTATTCATTTGCATGAAAAAATATTACTGTGTCCAAAAAGTAAGACCAATTTTCAATTTAAAATTCCCGGGGCTTGTGGAATTTCAATTTTTTTTTCTTAGATTGCTGGCATTGTCCTCCACATCTGTGTGACATTTGACGTCAAAATATTCGTTAGTGTTCGAGTTACGCTTGGTTATCTGAGACGCTAAAACTGATTCCGTCGATTTTTCCGTCGAGCAATTTTTGAAATGTCAGAATTATGCAGTTGGCAAACAAAAAGAACTTGCGATGTTACTCAGTTTTGTTTGCGGAAACGTATAATGCCCCCGCAGCGAACGGTCCTATTGCAGAAGGCATTCGGTGAGCATTTACCTGTATAGGAAAGAGCGAGCCATTCGGCCATGTTTATTGCAGAAGGTGGCATATTATATAAAATGTAAAGTACTATAAAATGTAAAGTGGTATTCCCCACTGCCATCCGTATGCCACTTGGACATTTTTAAATTTAATTTTTATAGAATTCCCTTGTTTCTTGAATAGGTACTTAATTTAAAAGTGGGACTTCTTGCTGGCAAGTCAGACTACCAGAAAACGGGGAAGTGCCTTGTTTCGGAAATTCTCCTTGCGTCACTATTATCTTACTTTTTGTTTCATCGGATCCGCGATCAATCGTTAAGTTTATTAATTAAATGAGGAAATTCGATAATAACAAGTCTAGTAATAGAAAATATCTTAGTGGGAATGAAAAACGAAAAAGAAAGAGGATAAAACAAACGAACAGTGCAGCGGAAATGAAAAATTAGCCGAACCGAAAGTGATAGTATTGCAGTCCCCGACAACAATAATCCAGAGTCACCACATCCTTTTACTAGCGATGCACATAATCAAAACCAAAGTGAAGTGATTGGAATTGTCTTGGAAAAATATTACATCTTCGTTATACAATACTGATAGGGTCATTTTAAAAAGTACTTAAATGATCAAGTGAGACGGTGTATGATCGAAAATCAACATTGCAAACCTAAATTATGTAGTACTATATTAAAAAAGTATGTTTATGTAGTACTATATTAAAAAGAAAAACAAAGATGATACTTTGCATTGAGGGCTCCATCACAAAAAGTTTGTCACGGGCCTCAGATGGTATGGATGGATTTTCAGACCAGGGATGGATTTTTCCTATAGGCTAACTAGGCTTCAGCCTAGGGCCTCAAGATCAAGAGGGGCCTGCATTCAAATTGTTGGCAAAATTAGAATTTCACTATTCTAAAAATAGTAAATACTAAATGCGAATTATTATGAAATAAATTTATCTGAATTGAATTTGCTTTTAATCTTCAATATATTATATATATTTAATTTAATTTGATAGAAAATCGGATAATTTTTATTGCATATTTTATTTTCGTAGTCAAAAATTTTTATTATTTGTATTTTGTTTCTTTGTAAATGTTGTGTGTTATGTTTGATTAGTTATTGTTACAAGGACTATATAGGTTGCTGAGAATAAATGTCCAAATAAGTGTTCTCGACTTTTTATTTATTATCCGTGCCACATTTTTTATAAAGATTAGTACCAATCACAACATGTTTCATTTAACATATTGAGATACATCACAGTAATGATTTATTTTATTCTCTCTCATGCAATTTACAAATTTAAAAATGGAAGGTGAAAGGGCCTCATAAGTGGAATAGCCTAGGGCCTCTTTTCATCTAAATCCGGCCCTGGTTATGACACTGGTTATCACCGAAATGTTATATAAAAGAACTTTAAACTATTATATAAGGAACTTCAGAATCTTAAATTAGGAATAAAGAATTTTAAATTTTACGCAATATATTACTACATGAAACATAAGAAGCTTTATGTTTTATATAGAAATATACTGCATAAAATTTAAGATTCCTTTTATAATAAAGGAAAATAATAAATGCCAATACATATTAGGGTTTATTAAATAATCTTTTAGAAATCAGTTCCACTTTCTGTCTTTATACTCTTCATCTCTTAAGGCTCATCTAGTCAATACTGAGTTTCAATCGATGCATTTACTAAAGTGGATTTCCACCAAGGCCTGAGGACTTGGAAGGAGGGAAAGTTTAAACCAAAGACACAATTTTCAGACCGCTATAATACAAATGCAGGTTTTCAATTCTTTGAAGAGTCACCTTTCCACAGTCTTGCTTCAAGGAAATTGGATGAAATTCGAATTGAAAGCGAACGAAACCGAATGGGAAACCAGTTGCAGTGGGGCAGAAAAATACGCTTCTGATTGGCTGGTGTTCTGTGGAATCTTATTGTTTTAATGGAGATTTCAGTCCAAAGTCGGTCTTCTTCTGATTAGTGACACTTGAAGTAGATTATATTTAAATTTAGGCATATAGTTTTCACATTAGCTGCTTAGATATTGTTTGTCTTCTAACACAAATCTTAATTAATTTCACATAAACACAAAATTCTAGCCCGTTTTGTCTGCTGTTTAAAAATTGTTTTTAACTAACATTGTCTCTTGAAATGCGGTCATTTGACATAAATATGATAAATATGTAGGCAAATCAGCATTTATTAAGTTATACATTTTAGAATGGCATTAAATGCCTCTTTAGATTTAGTATTAAGCTTAGATATCATTTTGGAATTTTTGGAATACATCCGCCGTTTTTAATTAACTTTTCTTGAACTGCGGTCGTTTCAAAGCAGCCTGATGCATTAAACAGATTGTACATATTGAATGCATTCTGGCCTTTGGCATACTCATATTCTTCTCGAATTCAAAGCGGCCTAATGGCCAATTGGCTGGAGTTCTGCCCAGGTACCACAGGCTCCAGGTTCGAAACAATGGCAGGGATGTTTGTTCATGCTTTATGGATGGTTCGGAATGGATGGTTATTTATGGATGGTACGTGGCATGGATAGTTCGGAGTTCGGATAGCTGTCCTGGTCTGTTTAGCTCTCGTGTGCACAAGATGACCGTAGAGGGACAAATCAATCCAAACCTCTCGAATTTCAATGAAGAGATTTTCTAGCCTACATATTTATTATGTCCATCCCTAGAACTAACACGAAATTTTTCAGTTACCTCTTTCTTAAATTTATCTTCAATATGTCATATACACATGCGACCTGATGGTCAATTGGCTGGCGCTCTGGCGTTTTGTGCCTTCAGGTTCGAATTCTGGTTGTGGCATGGATGCCACGTTGGTTATAGGTCCATGTCTAAAACTAAGCCCAAAGTACGCAGAAAACTATCTTTAGATTTAGGCATATACTTTTTCACATTAACTGCTTAGATATCGTTTCTCTTGTAACGCAAATCTTAATTAATTTTTCACAAACACATAATTCTCGCCCGTTTCATCTGCTGTTTTTAATTAACGTTTCTTATTAACTGCGGTCATTTAACGCATATGATAAATATGTGGCAGATCCAGCTTTAATTAGATTATACATATTGGATGCCATCTCTTCAGTACAGCCGCATTTTAGAGTGGCATACTAGATTCATCTCGAATTCAATGCACAGACTTTCTAGACTACATATTTATTATGCCCATCCCGAGAAATTAAACACGGAATTTTCAGTTTACCTTCTTTGTTAAGTTTCTCTTCAATATGACCAATACACGATGCAAAAATTGCCGCGAAATACAAGCGAAAATTACTTAGATGTCAATAACATACCAATAATAAATATAATTTCTTCTTTACAAAAATTCTATATTTTTTATATGATTTTAATAAATATTCACCTTATATTACTATGAAAAGTTTGGTTGCAAATCTTTAATAAACAATTATTAAAGTTATATTTGACAAATGAAATTGAGAATTGAAATTAAATTGAATTGCACATATTTTACACTGAAAGCGAAGAAGAAACCACTGTATAGACTCTTCATTTGCAACAGTACCTTTACAGAACTATTGGCACGAACGGAGTTTCTACACAAAACCATTTTAAACCGACTTCATCATGTTGGATTATACGCCAGCTGAGCTGTGGTTTGTGTTTTTGTCAACAATGGGTCACCATTCTGACCGCAGAAGCTCAGCATAAAGCGTGCCATTTGGGGGGGAAAGGATGAATGGGGCAAGAATAGAGTTCACTTCACAAAAGCGGTGTAGTCCTGAACCATCGAAAAAGGAGTCTTCTACTGGCCTTAACCATACCATAAAACCATGTTTGCGACGTCTGACAATGCATTTGGTGAGGCAATGTTGTGTGACATTGACAGTAACATTGCAATCCAGAATTAATTGAATGCTATAATAAATATATTGAGTGGCTTAGTATTAATGTTTTTTTTAATGTTGTTTCGTTATTAAAATTTGTAATTATAGTTTTATGAAATCATTTCTTTACGTAAAAGTTAAATCTTAAAGTGTAGTGTACAGGCTGGATAACCAGATTGTAACTGGGTGTGGTTGGGTAGAGATACATGAGGCCCTGGTTGGAGAACTCGCAGCTTGTTGACACAAGTACAAACATACAATTACCACACACATACAATTAGAGACGTACAATATTTAACACATTAAAGACAGATATTGATTCTTGGAATGACTCCATTTAAACCGAAAATCCGCGCAGGGTGAGTGAAATACACTCATGTCCATAAATTAAGGATAATGAAGTTCAGGCAAAGAAAGAGACAGAAACAAAACAAATTTGACTTATTTGTAAAGTCTATTTACTAAACAAAAGGTAAAGAGCAGAAAAGATGCTATATGTTTGACATAATTAATAAAAATTGCGATTTTTACTCCCTGGAGCAAATTTCAAAAAAGAACCTATTTACAAAAAACAGTATAACATGGTTAGTATGATGGTTAATATGGAATATGTCTCCCGGACGATGCAATACAGGCCTTACAACGCCTAGGCATGCTGAGTATCAAATTACCAATCTGATCTTGGGAATAATTACACCACTCATCAAGCAATGCCTTCCGAAGTTCCGGTTGACAGGTGGGTGGGGGGATGACGGGCTGCAATTCGTAGCATATCCCACACATGCTCTATTGGATTCAAGTCCGGTGAGTATGCTGGCCAATCTACGGGTGATATCCTCCAATTGAAGGCATTCGTCTACAATGTTTGCACGGTGAGGAAGGGTGTTGTCATCCATAAACAGAAATTCAGCACCCATGGCGCCCCGAAACAAACGTACATGTTGTTCCAGAATGACATCCCGATAGATGTGGCCTGTCATCGTTACACTCTGAACATGCAGGTCAGTTCTGGAACCAAGAATAATTCCTCCCCCAAACGAGCCATCCTGCACCACCGTAACGGTGTCGTTCAATGGTGTTCTCTTGGTGGTAACGGGTACCTGGCGCTCTCCATATGAAAGTCCGGCAAGAATCAGACTGCAAACTAAACCTGGACTCGTCGGAAAACATCACACAAGACCACTGTTGCGGTGTCCACAATGCATGCTCTTTACTCCAGGATAATCGCAGGCGACAGTGAGTTGCGGTAAGTGGAACACATCTGACAGGCCTACGAGAATATAGACCAATGTGCCCTAAGCGTCTGTACACGGTCTGCCTTGAAACTGTCGTACCGGTAGTTGAAGAGAGCTGACGAGACAGGTCTGGTGCTGTGCTCCGTCTATTTCTTTTTGGCAGTAACTGCTAAATACAGGTCCTCATTCGGTGTTGTAACTCGGGGGCGACCTGTGCTGTAACATCTACTCATATTACCATCATCTTGGAATCGTTGCCAAAGCCTGGAGATGACACTCTGGGCGATTCCAAGTTCCTCGGATACTTCCAGCTCGGTACGTTCACATTCCAGTCGTCCGATAATTCTACCACGTAAAAAATCATCAAATTCTTCCTTTGTGCCATAACTATGGGGTTATTTGAAAGGCTTTTAAAGCGCTTGTGAACAATTTTACTTCTTTGCCACCATTCCTTATATACCCCTCTCTTACACTCTCGTCATTGTGACATACTATCCGCGCCATCTGGTGGTTTCCTGTAATTTGCATATTCTTCTTTCAAGATGTGTGTGATAATTCTACAGGTGAAATTTTTATTTTAGATTTCAATTTCTGTATGATTCTGAATTATCCCTAATTTATGGACATGAGTGTATACTTCCTCTCCAGTGAGAATCTGTAGGCCAACTAATGCACCTGGATGCTCTAAATATATTTATTTTTGTGATGAGAGTAAAAAGTAAACTATAAAGTAAACGTTTCTCAACGTGAACACATGTTGCGCTGTACTTCCTCTCAGGTGAGAAAGTCTCTTGGCCGACTGACCATTTCTCCTGAATGTCATTGGGGGCGCTTTGCCAATGTGCAGGAGGAAACACTTCTATGAATCCTGCAATAAATATTGGAGAAAATTAAATTTGGATTTCAAAATAAAAAATTAGTCCATACAAAATTTGATCAATGAATTAAATTTTCATTTTATAAAATAAAACGTATAACTTAAGTACAGTTAAAGTGCTATACAATGAGATCAGATACAAAAATAAATGATAAAACAGTGTCTGTTATTTGTACGTCTAAATTTTAAATTTTTTTAATCGAATGCTTATGCATCACATAAAACGAATGCTTGGGATGCATTACTAACAATCAAGGAATATTGTGATTTTGAATGCGGAGGCCCATTCACTATATTTAAAATAATTATATGTTTAAATAATTATTACTTTTATTATTATAAATTAAAAAAAATTTTTTTAATAATTCTTACCTTTATTAATATGAACCGAATTCTTTCTTTTTCATTAATATTATATTGCTGATGAGTAACGGTAAATTTCCGAGTAAACCTTAAATAAAAATATTTAAGGTTTACTCGGAAATTTTTACCATTACTCATCAAGCAAACAAATTGAAATTTCCTTGAAAACTGACTTAACCTACTTGAATAATTGCTTTTCCTCTATTCAAAAATCAAATGCATTAAATAAAAGGAATTTTGGAGCCAGTTTTTTTTATATTGAAATTCGTCGATAAATATCTCGCAAACGCTTTTGATTCAAATTAAAGAAGGGAGACAAAAAAAAAAAAAATAAAAAATAAAAGAGACGCCAAAATTACTGGTCATTGTAAAAGGCGGAAGTTCAGATGTTTGACAGTAGTCAAGGTCACATCTTCAATGCATCTTTACTAAGCAATTTATCTTCATTGGGACTTCAAACTCATTTATGTAGTACTAATTCCTATGTGTAAAAGGTATCGTTGTAAAATTTATGTAAATATCATTCTTATATTATTCATTCTAAGAAATATAAATGTTTACAATTTTAGGTATTTATTTATTCATTTTTCAATTCCTACTACAGTAGAATATCTTTAAGTCGAACCTCGATAAGTCGAAAACCTCTACAACTAGAAAAAATATTTTTGTTCCCTTCCCTTCAAGCCCCAAAACCTCCATTACTCGAAATTTCAACCCTCTATAAGTCGAAATAATTCATCAATCCCCACAAACCATTTTGGTATATATTTTCCCTCCGTAACTCGAAAAAAAAAAAATTGGACCTCTGTATCTCGAACATTGTTCTTTAGCTCGTTAATTAGCTCATTAATTGTTCTTTATCCGGAAGATTTCTCGGAATGGTTTGGTACGAGAATGGATAATGTAAATAAAATTTAAATTTTTGTAATTAAGTTCAAGTGTTTTTTTTTTTTTTTTACAGAAGCACACATCACAAATGATACCAGAAAGGCATCAATTTTTACTTCATATTTTTGATTTTACAACCTTTACAACTCGATCATTTGAAACTAATTACCTCTGTAGCTTGAAGAAAAATAAGTTACCGATTTTAAGGATTTGCCGACAATGCACGTCATTGTTTCCTAGAAAAAAATGTATGAGTATATAGTAAATAGAATAACCAATTCTATGAAATAGCAACTCGGAAAAAAAAAGAATTTTCTGCTCTTTATAGCTTAGATAATGCTATAGATAGAGAACGATCGAATTGTCTAAAGCAAGAAAAAAATAATAATAAATAAATAAATAAATAATAATAGTTGACTTTTTAATACATAATATTTTTAATTTTAACGTTGTTTCGGAATTAATTTAATTTTTTATTGTAGTACATAATATAATTTTTAAGTTTATAAGCAAATAAAACATGTTTATTACCTCTGTAACTTGAATTTTTATTTATTTTACCTCTCTAACTCAAAATAAGTTAGAAAGAATCCAAAACTCTACAAAATCTGCGTAAGTTGAAATCCTCCGTAAGTCGAAAACTCTATAATTCAAATTATTTGACGTCTCCCTTGAAGTTCGACTTACAGAGGGTTTAACTGTATTAGTTCTCTTCCTATATATATCTTGTTCAAATTTTCAATCGTTAATAAAATACTTTTGATTGATCCACTCAAGTTCAAATACATTTTTTTTTTTAACTTGTAGTGAATGACACTTGATGCTAATACAGTTTTTTCAAATATTAATTCATTAATTAATTTTAGTTTTATATGGGAGAAAAAAATGTCTCTTATATAAGATATTTAGCAGGATATAAATTTATGAATAATTACCGTCAGTGGCGAAGCGTGTAAATACTAGACAAATTTTATTAAAAAAATTAAAATCCTGCCAATATAAAATATTTAGCTAAATTTATATCCTGCTAATATAATATATTTAGCAGGATATAAATTTTGGAATAAATACCGTCAGTGGCGAAGCGTGTCAATCCAGGAAAAAAAAAATTTTTTAAAAAATTAAAATCCTGCTAATAAAAGATATTTAGCTAAATGTATATCCTGATGACATAAGTTATTTAGCAGGATATAAATTTAGGAATCAATACCGTCAGTGGCGAAGCGTGTAGATAGCTGGAAAAAATTTCTTTTCAGATTCTTTTTCATTCTGGGTTCTAATCTGAGTCAAGGAGGGAACAAAATGGAAAATGAAACATGTGAATAAATTAGTAAGAAAGGTGGAAAGTGTGTATGTGAGAGAGCGAGAGATAATTCTTTCTAACTTAAAAAAATGAATGAGAATTATTTATGAAGGACTTTCTGCAATCTAGTGAAAAAAAAAAAGTAGGAATTGACTTTAAAAACCTTTTTTTTATTACTTGTTTAAAGTATGTCAAAATATTTATGGTAATTTATTTAAGGAACTCATTATGATGCAGTCATTTCGAGCTATATCTAATTCCTGTTTAGTCTAATTCCTCTGGCGCCATTACAGCATACTGCAATTTTCAAGTTTGATTAATCCATCATTAATAGGCAGCGATTTGTATGTGGGTTCTTTTAATAGATGACTGTACAAGGTTAATTGTTTTTATCCGGAAGATTTCTCGGAATGGTTTGGTACGAGAAAGGATAATGTAAATAAAATTTAAATTTTTGTAATTAAGTTCAAGGTTTATTTTTCTTTGCAAAAGCATCATGACACATATCACAAACGATACCTGAAAGGCATCAATTTTTTACTTCATATTTTTTTATTAATTTTCTTTAATTAATTTGAGCAATTTTTATTTTTTAACATTTTTAACTTTATTATTTTGTTAATACTATTTTATAAATTAATTTTTAACATTGTTTATTTTTTTAACATTTCTATACCTTTTAACATTTTTACTATACTTTTTAACATTTTTACTATACTTTTCAACATTTTTACTATAATTTTTAACATTTCTACTATACTTTTTAACTATATTTTTACATTTTACTATACTTTTTTATTATATTTTTTAACATTTTAGTATATTTTTAATATTTTTACTATACTTTTTAAACATTTTTACTATACTTTTTAAACATTTTTTTACGTTTTTTTACTATATATTTTTACAATACTTTTTTAACATTTTACTATACTTTTTAACATTTTTACTATATATATTTTTTTTTAATTTTTACTATACTTTTATTATTTTACCAGTATTTGGCATTATTTTATGTTGATGCTTACTTTTTAACATGACATTTATTAACTACATTGATATTTAGAAAAAAAAATTGTTAAAAGGATTTATGAAAATTTATTTATCAAAGAAGATTTAAATAATTTGTTATCTAAAGGAATCTAATAAAAATATTATCATGTGTCAATTACAACATTTAAAAAAATATGTCAAATGATTTTTTAAAAAAGGATAATGGAAATTAGAGTTAATCCTATCAGAGAGATTTTTCAGGATTTGATGATAAATTTTGAAATGAATTTCAAAAAATATTTTATGGTAATTCTATAATGGATATAAAATTATTCTAAATCCCCAAAAATAAGAGTTCAAAATTGATATATTTCTATTTAAAATGGAATTTTTGTGTGATTCAAGCACAATAAATTTTGCCTTTAATAAACAATCTTTATTAAGAATTTTATTCACTGTAATCATCCAATCAAAGAGCCATGAAATTACCGTGGTTTCATATAAGCACTTAAATTGTTTCTAACCACGGCCATTTGTTAAAAAAAACCGCAAAAAGTATTTAACATACATTTATTTTATTTATTTATATATTAAAATATAATTCAATATAATAAAATAGATTTTACATTTAGTCAACAATATTTATTAATAATATAATTCATGTAATCATCCAATCCAGATAGGCATGAAATTATCGTGGCTGCATATAAGCACTGTAGCTTTTGGTAACCACGTCATTTGTTTAAAAAAAGCCCCAACATTTATTTAACATTTATTTAACATATATATATTTATCTTATTTATATAATAAAATGTAATTCAATATAATAAAATAACTTTTTCATTTAGTCAACAATCTTTATTAAGAACATAATTTATGTAATCATCCGATCCAAAGAGGCATAAAATTATCCTGGCATATGAGTATAATATATATATATATATATATATATATATGTAATGGGTGTGTCTGAGTGTATGTGTGAATATCTAGTGTTCCTCCCATGATGAGATTATAGTGTGAACATACGGCTCGTATAGTCTATACTGGTCTTATTACTTGTATACGTATTATCTGTATATATTCCTGATATGTATTGCTGATACATTAGTTTACTTTACATTGATTCAATATGCATCACCATGTGCAATTACGCAAATTATTATCGCCAAAAGACTCCCTTAACAAAAAAAAAAAAAAAAATATATATATATATTATTATAGATATTAAATATTCTCATTGTAGCAGCACCATGTTCTAATATAGTGTGAACATACTGATACAAAGTCTGCGTATACAAAGTTTGCGTATATATATATATTGTTTAAAAAAATTATTCCACACCTTATTAAATCAGATTAGTTATTATTACAGTAAAAATACACTCCGTTTTGTAACGTATAAACACTTAAAACTATTACATGCAACCCCCTTTCCATTACATTTTTAACGGTCCTTAAGGTATACAGTAACATAACATACTTTTATATTGTTGTTTTTCATATGTGCCTTTTTTTAACATTGTTATTCCTCCTCCTTTATATCTGGGGCCTTTTCTCCATACCTTTTGAGGCAGGCAGATAGTCATTTTTTAAAAGAAAAAAAAAAAAAAAGGTAGAGCACCAGGGTGTTTGAAATGATAATCATATCTCAAAAGCATCTCCCTCCATGACACTTACTATGTGGGTGGCAACACACCCCTCAGAAGAACCTCCTTTTTTATTCTATTTTTTGTTTTCAGCAAAACAGAATGGCAACGGAGGCTAAAAATGGGAATCCTTTTCGAGAGACCACATCCGCTTTTGTTGCAGTAAACGAGCAATCTCTCAAAGTGCTCGCCATATGTAATTTTTTCATTGAGGAAAAAAGTTTTTCAATTGCTATCTGTATACTAAAGTATTAAATAATAAAAATAAAATTCGTTGAAAATCATTGAAGATTGTTTAAAATTAAATTTAGCAGTCCAGATTCAGTTTAGTACTTCTGTTTCTAAACAATTCAGTTTCTAAAACAATAATAATAATAATAAACACTTCAGTTTCTAAACAATTCAGTTTCTAAAACAATAATAATAATAATAAACACTTCAGTTTCTAAACAATTAAGTTTCTAAAATAATAATAATAATAAACACTTCAGTTTCTAAGACAATAATAATAGTAATAATAAAAGCACTTCAGTTTCTAAAACAATAATAATAAAAAACACTTCAGTTTCTAAACAATAATAATAATAAACACTTCAGTTTCTAAAACAATAATAATAATAATAATAACCACTTCAGTTTGTAAACAATTCAGTTTCTGAAACAATAATAATAATAATAAACTCTTCAGTTTCTAAAACAATAATAATTATAATAATAAACACTTCAGTCTCTAAAACAATTTTTTAAATTTTTTGTCGTTTAAATTAAATATTTGCATTTGAAATATAAAAAAATTCTGTTAATTATTTAATTCTTAAGTAATTTAAAGAATATTAGTTATTTCCTTTTTAAAATTTTAACAAAAAAACAAAAAAAAAAAAAAACGAGTATTAATAATGTATGATGAAAATTTTAATCGCCTGTTATAATTTTAACATTAATAATAATAATAATAATTCTCTGTTAAAATACGCGATTATAACAATATTTATCATACCATTTGAAAAAAATAAATAAATGAGAAGTATTTACTATTGCAATGTTAAATTACCTGAAAAGCATACTAAGCAAAAAGAATTTAATATATTATTTATTAAAGACAAGTTCTTAGATTATTGATTTCGAAAATGTGGATATATCCACTGAATTCTTGGTTTTCGAGGATTTATTTTTAAAAATTAATTCAGTATGGTTTCAGTGTTGTTTAATTTGTTTTTAACATAATATTTCATAAAATTCTTGTAAATTTCTTTTTTTTTTTTTTTAAATAATTCCAATAATAAATTATACATATAAAATGCAGTTTAAATGAAATATCTAAAGTACCAAAAAAGTATAAATATCATCTAAAGCAGGGGTCTCCAAACTACGGCCCGCCACAGCGAATAGCATATTGTTGTTATAATAAGTTGGATGAAAAACACCGACTGATAATAACTAGATTTTATTTACTTGCTAGGTATAGCTTAATGGCAAGCATAATACGCAGAAAATTTAGCTTAAACATAACATCTAACAAATAATTGAAATGAATCCACTAACATTATAAACTAGTGAACATCCCGCGGTTACCCTCGGTAGTTATGTTGGGGTAAAGAGTATCGCATATATATGTATATCGATGTTTTGAATGTATATATCCTGAATCAAACATATGATTTTTTATCCTGAAAATCCATCAGGAACGGAAAAGCTAAATTAACGCGGATGAAACCGTGGGGTATCCCACTTGCCAAAAAAATACTAATGAGATTTATGTAATTGTAATTTTCACTGACAATAGTGGATCAATTTTACATCAGTTAATTTTATCGGTTAACTTAGATCTATAAACATTCTTTATATACTTCATTTTGGAGAATGAAGCGAATTTAGCAAGCGTATGCTCGCTCAGAGCGTACTCAGCGACTAGTCTAGAAATTATATATAATGGCAGAAAAATTAAAACTGTTTTGACTCTCGGTATTTACTGGAGTAAACAGTATGGCCCGAAGGCTGAAAAGTTTGGAGACCCCTGATCTAAAGTATAAAAAATTATATTAATTATTTCATTCTTAAGTGATTTGAAGAATATGAGTTATTTCCTGTACACAAAACGAGTGTTAATAATAATGATGAAAGTTTTAATTAATAGTTATAATATTAAGTTTAATTAATAGTTATTATTTTAACATTAATAATAATAATTTTCTTTTAAAACGTGCAATAATTATAAAAATATCTATCATATCGTTTGAAAATACCAAACATACCAAGCAAAGAATTTAATATATTATTTATTAAACACATGTTCTCAAATTAGTATTTATTTCGACAATATAGATCCACTAATTCTTGATGTATGTGCATTTATTTCAAAAAGTTAATAATAATAATAATAATAATAACGATAATAATTTTCTTTTATAACGAGCAACCATTATAAAAATATTTATAATCTAATCATTTGAAAAAAAAAATAAATAAATGAGAATTTATTATTGGAATATTAAATTACCCAAAAAACATACCGAACATACCATGCAAATAATTTATTATATTATTTATTATACACAAGTTCTCAAATTACTGATGATAATGAATATATCCTCTGAATTCTTGATATATGTGGATTTATTTTTAAAATGTTAATTCAGTATAGTTTCAGTATTGTTTAATTTGATTCTAACATAATATTTCATAAAATCGTTGTAGATTTCTTTTTTTAAAAAATTAATTCAGTAATAAATTACTTTTCTATTGTGATATCACTCATTATTAGAAGATATTTTCGAACTTTTTTTATACTTAGAGGAGATTACAAAAACGAAAAAAGTATTCAAACCGTTATCAAAAGGGCTTTCGTGGGAAAAAGAAAAAACAGTTTTCCAGACACATATATTAGTCTTTTAGGACAACCGACTGTTCAACATTTAACTTTTTTCATTCTACTTTCTTCTTTCCCGAATGTCAAATGAAGATGCATTGATGTTTCTGTTTGGTTTTGTTTTTCCTTTGACTGTCTGGTCTTTTTAGCCGATTTATTTTTAACGCTTGCAATAAAATCGTACGAATTATAAAAGAGAGATCTTTTTATCGTTAAATTAATTGTTATGAAATAAATAGTTTCATACTCATTGAATATTCAAGAACTAATGGAATTTAATTTCTAAATTAACTCCATGAGTGACTTTTTTATTATGTTTTTTTGAAGTAATATTAGATTCACCATTTTAGTAAATTTATTTATTATAATGAATTGAAAGCCGCTATTTTATACAGATGGATTACATTTAGTTGTTTATGTTCTTTAATAGTAATTATTGATATGTAGGTACAGGGAATTTCCTGGTACTCTAACTAAACATTTACCGTTACGCTACGTTTATCCCACACCACATTTGAACATAATGGTGGTGGTGGTGTTTCTTATCCCACTTGGTAGACAGCAACATTTAGATCAAGCCCACGAACCCGTGTGGTCTCATGGAAGGAGGGGGTACAGCTTCTGTTGTGATGAAGCACCCGTAGGTAGAAGTCTGACTTGGCTCCTTGAAGTTGACTTTCACAGGATAGGTTTGTCAACCCAACGCTCTACGGTCATATTAGACCATAGTCACATTATGCGAACAAGACATTGTCAGTCATTTTAGATTTATAAAGTTAAACAATTTTAGGCATAACTGGCGTTTTAAAATACGGGATTTTGATCTGAGATCCTTAATTAGAAAAATAGCAGAAATATAGCAGATTCAACCTTGTCTAGTCTGCAATGGAGATACTAATCGTACTTCCACACTTTGTCATTGAAATTTGGAACGACGCTCGAATTTACTATTTTTAGGTATAACGGATCTCATCCACTTTTCTCCTTCACGACCCGAATGAAAAAAAAATCTTTCTGACCTACAGATTTATAAAGCCCATTACATTCTGATTATATTTCCATGCACATCAGATTGTTCACAGCTTTTCGAGTTTTGAATCAAGCAGCATTAGTTAATCAAGAATCCTTACTTAAATCCATTCAACCCTGATTCTTTTGAATTAATTTTGATTAATTTAAAATAACTTTTTATGAAACAGCTAAAAAAATTAGAACATGCATAAAAAATTATGCAAACTTTAAGGCATTTAATAAGAAATATTAATGAATCAATCTTTATTTTTAATTATTTATTTGCTACAGTAGCGATTCAGTACTACTCTCAGTTTTTTTTTCCCCTGGATAATTTTGTAATTTTTTTTTTTCTCTGAAAAATTTTTTTTATTAACATGTAAATATTTCTTCTTAATTATTAAAATAAAAATACGAGATTCGTGTTCAGATATTAAATTAAAATCAGTCTTTTTAATTAGCTAATTAAAAAAAAATCTCAAATATTAACGAATAAAAAAATATTCAGTGTTTTAAATATTGGTTTCAAAGATGATATGCGGGAAAAAAATCACATTAAAAAAACACATTATAAAAGAAATTACGTTATTTTTTACTTTTGAAATTATAGAATAAAATGAAAAAAACAATATATTACGGAAAAATATTTTCAAAAAATCTTTTTTATTGGTTTAATAAATGTAACTCTACAAATGTAGTATTTTATACAAAAATAAAAACATGTGTGAACTAAATTTGTAATCCAATTTCTGTATGAAGTTTTCAATTAATAAAAAATAATATAAAGTTACTATACATTTTAAATAAGGATTTTTTTCCCGAAACATGCTTTTATTTTAAATTGAAGAATAAGAAAAAAATAAACCACATGTTTTTAAGGTAAATAATACATAAAATAAGAAAACTTTATCCCTTTTCGGGTCTAAATATTCAAATTACATTTTGCTACCTAAATTTTACGGACATTTCATACTCAAGAATGCATGCTTTATTTTTAACAATAAAAAATTGTCACCTACGGAAAGCATACTATTTTTTTAAGTTTATAGGGGTTTTTTTACATAAAATTTTACAGTTCCATTAAAAAGAATTCATAACTATATTGGATAATCCATTTAAAATCCATAATAAATCTTATTTTTAATAACTTCAATATCAAGAAGTAAACATTTAAATTGTGTTTGCAAGAAAATGTACGATGTTACCTGAATTTGATTTCATATTAACATAACTGCATAATTCCCATCTTACCACCCTATTGTTACGCCAATTATACCCTATTATATCTTACCTAAAATATCCAAAATGTATTAATAGATGGCGCTGTAAGCGACATAAAAGAAAGTTAATTCGGTACGTGCAATAAATCTTTTAAAGCAGCTATAAAGGATTTGGATGATAACTCAGAAACAATCTCAATATGGACTGCCTTAAATATAAAACAAACAAATAAACATACCTACATTTTACACACAATACTCTTTCTTTGTTTACCAAGTTTAACCAAAAATGGTCCACAGAAATCTACTCCTGAAACATTAAATGTATAATTAAAGGTAACTCTATCTCTTGGTTAACTACCCATTAATTGTGTTGACACAATAGGTTTTACTTCTAACAAATAACACATTTATGCACTATTTTTCTGCAAATAGATTTTTCCACCTATAGGGCAGAATTTCTCACGTACATGACACAAAAGAGCAGATAATTACATGAAAATATTTTATATGGTAATAAGAAATTAACATCTCAGTAAATGCATGATTTTTAGGCAACATTATACCGTGTATTTTATCACAACTACATTCCGCATTACTCAACCGTCCACCTACTCTTAAGATTCCATCTAAATCAACAAGGGGATTTAAAATTTTAATTTACTCCTCGACATAAGTTTCTTACCTTTCAATAGACTTTTGAAAACTTTTCTTGTTGAATAGATTTTACTAGAAATATCTCAGCAATATTAATTTCTATCATGCATGAATAACCAAACAATAATAATATATAAATTATCAATATAAATAAATTATCAATTGAATAATTTAATTTAAATGACAAACCTGGTATTTTAAGAAATTTAAATACGTAACTTAAATACTTAAACTTTTATATAATTATTACTTAAACTCAATAAATAGTTCATGAAATTTCAGTCACTTGTTTCATAAACAATTTGTTCTCACCAACACTGGATCACTCAGTTCAAGAAAAGTTCTCGTCCTGTTTATCAAGGATCTGGATCAGTTGATCAGGATACTTTTCTCCAGCCAGGAACTCTGGTCTCACTAATGTGGTATCACTGGAAATCAGATGACAATCGATGAATTGTAGCAACTCTGATGAGCACGAAAGTCTTTTAATCATGATTTCGAATCACTCCAATAAACTTCTTAGATGTCTTAAGCTTCAAGGCACATTCACAAAAGTAGTTGATGAATTCTCAAAATTAACGTTGAAGACCATTTGAAGCATATTAAACACCAACTGTAACAGATGTCACACTCTCACACGAATGGTTGAGGTTCGGCAATGGCATTTGTCGTTCAGGGGCATATTCTCTTACCAGCCACCTCTGTTTCTTGGACGGCCCCCCATAGTTGAACGGCTCCTGTAGCTTGAACTGTAGACTCCACCACCTCCAAATGATGGTTTACCATATCTGCTTCCTCTATCTCCTCCATAACGGAAACCATCTCCTCTGACTCCACGGTATTCTCCACAGTTCTCTACAGAATCTCCTCACGTTTATCTCCACTGGAATCAGGATAGCCACCATCTTTACTGCCACGGAACAATCAAATATGTCTCCATAAAGATGATGTTGAATTAGAAGGACTTTTTCCTCAGGGAATATTTAGAATTTTCACTATCAGTTAATTTTTCTGGGCACAATCTTCTACTGGATTCGAGTTTGGTGGATTCTGAAGAATAAGATTTGTATCTCTCTCCTCAATATCATTTTCTTTTGAATCACTTGATTTCTTACAGGTTTTCGTTCTTGTTCTCTTTTCTTAATACAGATGACTGACTTTCGAGTTTAGTGTTGCTGTTTGAATCACTTGAATTCGTTCATCTTTTTCTTTGTTAGAACACTTTTTTGGAACATCAATTTTTGCACTGTTTTGCTGTGCAGAAGTATTTGACGCAAAATAACTTGAATTATAAACATTGGAAAATGGTCGGGGAGTAAGATTACACACGTTTGATGTTGGATTCACAACTGATAATGAAGTAACATTTTCTTATTAGAAGTTGAAGAATCCAAACTATTGGGCCATGACTCATCTTCAGTTGAGGAAGACAACGAGTTATCACTCACTCCTTTATTATAGCTAATTTGGGAAGTTTTAGCTGAATCCCTTTTCCATTTTTCAAATTCCAACTCTTTTTCAAGTTTGGCCAACTGAATTTTCTCTATCTCTAATTTTATTTCACGTACTCGCTTGTCACTCTCAATTTTTTTTTCTCTAATTCTAATTTTTACTTCACTTTCTCGTTTGTCCCTCTCGAATTTTTCTTTCTCTTCTCGCTTCTTTTCCCTCTTTTCTTCCAAAATATCATCCACAAGATTGCACACTATTTCAACCCTGCTTTTATATACATCACTGGATTCAATTAGATTGATCAAATCTATTTTTCGAGCATTGTCTGGAATGGTTAAGCCCATCTCTTCCGCTACCTCTTTTAGCTCATCCTTCTTTAGATTTAAAGAAACAGACATTGTTTATCCACTTAAATTCACTAAAACAATGCGCTGCAGAACTTAACAAAACCTGTTAAACTAAACACTCTCATTCAACCTTAATTAACCTAAATTAACACAACAGACAAAGCAACTAACAACTCAAACTAAACAACCGGCAAGGCTAATTAGGCAATATCCACAATCAAAGACACTATACTTCAATTTACTAAATCAAGCTAAATGTCCAATACATTAGAATTATTAAACTTCACCTACCGAACTCCTGGTAGAATGCAGCCAACGATTCGTGGAAATCCAATGGATCACTCTATATCAATGCTCAACTAATCCGTCTCGGGAGACTGGACCAAAATGTTCGATAGCTCACTTGTACACAATAAACTCAAGTAATCTTCGACACAGACACGAAGAATGACACATACTCAAATGGACTGTATAAATTTTTTCTCCTTTATTATGCAGCCATCAAGCAAGCCTGCGACCGTTCTCTAGTACAGTACCAGTTTATGCAGACATCAAACTCATAGATGCCACACGACCGTTCTCTAAGGTCGTAGTAGTACAACTGCCCCTTCTTACATTCTTTCTCTCTCTCCCGTCAGCTCACCCCTGCCAGACACCCCCACAGACAGGATGTTTTTCTGGACATAGGGCGTTGACCTCCCTAAGCAGGGGGACATGGGTTTCGACGTAACAATATATTTTGTTTATGATTTATAAGAAATTAAAAATAACATAGCAGATTATCCAATATATTTGGACGATTCTATAATGTATTTAACAATCGAAAAATTGACAACTGAATTGTGTTTACAAGAAAATCGAAGATGTCTCTCAAATTTGGTTTGATAAAAGGATTCTGCAAAACGTAATAACAAAATTCTAAATTTGCTACATATCTTTATTATGATTTATAAAAAATTAAAAAAATAAAAGGGCAGGTTATTCAATATTTTTGGACGACTTTTGTAATGTGACTCCCAATCTAATATTGACAACTGAATTGTGTTTACAAGAAAGATGCCTCCCAAATTTAGGTTTGATAAAATGATTCCGCAAAACTTAACATAATTCTACATTTTCTATCTATCCATGTTTATGATTTATAAAAAATTTAAAAATAACACAACAGGTTATTCAATATTTCAGGAATATTTCTGTGTATTTTTGTACAATTGTATTTAAGTATGCATTTACGATTAAATTGCATTTTACAATCGGTAAAATTGACAACTGAATTGCATTTACTAAAAACAGATATATTCCAAATTTGGTTTGATAAAAACCAAGAACTTAACAACATAATTCTAAATTTGATACATATCTTTTCCTTTATGATTTATAAAAAATTGAAAAAATAACACAGCAGATCATCCATTATTTTTGGACGATTTGTGTAATGTGTTTCACAATCGAAAAATTGACAACTGAATTGTATTTACAAAAAATTGAAGACGTCTTCCCAAATTTTGTTTGATAAAAATGATTCTGCAAAACTAACAACATAATGCTAAATTGGCTACATATTTTTATTATGATTTATAAAAAATTAAAAGTAGTAGGTTTTCCAATATATTTGGATAATTTCTGTAATGTATTTTCCAATCGGAAAAATTGATGAATTTTATTTGCAAAAGAAAATAGAAGATGTCTTGCAACTTTGGTTTGATAAAATCATTCTGCAAAACTTAACGACATAATTATAAATTTGCTACATATCTTTGTTATGATTTATTAAAAATTTAAAAATATTACAACAGGTTATTCCATATTTTTGGAAAATTTCTGTAAATTTTTTAAAATCAAGAAAGCTTAACTATTGAATTGTGTTTACAAGAAAATCGCAGACATTTCCCAAATTCAGTTTGATGAAATGATTTGCACAAAACTTAAAAACATAATTCTTAATTTGCTACATATCTTTATTGCGATTTACAAAAATCAAAAATATCAGGTTATTCTGTATAATGTAATGAATAATAACTATTTGTTATTATATTTATTCACCAATTCGAAAACAAACTGATTTACGATAAATATCAATCCACATTTTTAATCTAAATATAGATTTGCAAATATTTTGATGAGTGTTTTACGCTTGATAAAATTCTTTAATGACGTTTATTCTCTTATTATTCACAGAGTGTAAGAATGTATCCTTTTATAAAATATTTTGGATGACACTAGATCTGCGATATTGCGGAGGAATTTTAATTTAAGAACATCGAACAAAATCTATCTCGAATAGAATAATCGGAATTCTCGAGATTTCAATCAAATAAGTGTTTCCAAAACGCTTCAGACTGAATTTGATAAAAGGCACGAAACCATTTGACTAATTTTATTTTATTGAAAGAGAAAAATGGATGAACCTAAGATATGGAATGAATTAAAATGTATTCAGAAAGAACTTCGGTTTTTTATTCTAATCGAAAAGAATCATAATTTTGTATTCTAGATTTTTTCATAGATTGATAGTAGTAAAAGAAAAAGAATGATAACTATGAATAATAAGCAGGTAATCATGATAAAGTTAAATAATAAAAAGGTTTTGGAATTTCTTTGAATCTGGAATATAAATATTTATAACATAGCTCCATTTATTGATTGTTATGCGTAACTAATTCTGCAGTTGTCCAACAATTTATCGAATTTTTGTTATTTATTAATGAATGAAAAAATCGATGATTTTATAAAACAGTTATTATTATCGTGTGTGAACATGATATTGTCCTGGTTAGGGGTCCGTGACGTTATTCGAAAATGAGGACCGGAAAATGGTACTTTGAGCCCCTTAACTCTTGAAATGCTTTAATGAATAACGTTAGTCTTCAGGAATTTTCTGGAGAATTTGGGTTTTGCTTGAAGTGTTTTGTAATATAGTTTTTTTGAACCACTTATCATGTTTTGGGTTGGAATTTTAAACATTTGTATTTCCAATGGCTATAAGTATTCGTAGTGCGTTGATAAATTACTTCTTCTTGAAGTTTCATATTTATCACTTTTGGCATTTTCCCATACCCATTAGCCCATTGAGAAATATTTCATTCTTCATTTATGCCTAGAATTTTCAAGCTTTGATATATTGGCTATTGAATGTTATAAATTTGGAATACTTCATTCTTCATTTATGCCTAGAATTTTCAAACTTTGATATATTCTTTTGGCTATTGAATGTGATAACTTTACTTGTAAATTTGGAATACTTTATTCTTCATTTATGCCTAGAATTTTCAAACTTTGATACATTCTTTTGGCTATTGAATGTGATAATGTTTCTTGTAGAATTTGAATACTTCATTTTCGACGACATTTATCTACTTTTGTATATTCTTTTAGAGATTCTTGAACATGTCATTCGTCATGAAGTTCTTGATCTATTCAACATTGCTATATTCATGTGGCTATCGAATTTAGCCATTCTTGCAGTATTCAATCAATTGCTTCAGATATCTCTTGCATTATTAAGCATTGGCATATTCCTAAGAGTTTATTCATCCGTTCTCAAATGTTCACACATGATAAGTTGAAATTTGCCGAGCAGATTTCAGCATTTTTATTATTATTTTTCTTCTTTTAGTATTAAAATAACAACTATGATATCAATTTTTGGCTACATGCTTCATTTCCATCTGGCCGACTTATTGAGTCTTTTCTTCTTTTTTGTTCCATAAAATGAATACTAGTCAGTTTGTCTTCTAGAAAAGTATTGTTCCTATTGGTAGCCATGTTGAAACACTAAAAGTGGCTTCTAAATAAAAGCTTCATCAACAAATCAGAGAATCACTTCTGTAAGCCTAATGCTTAGATTAGTGGTTCTCAATGGCGTAACAATAGGGTGTCAAGACGGGAAAATTATCTCATGTCTCAAAATCTGCCAGTAGGCAGACGGTCTTGACCAACCAAGGGGCTGTTGTACCAATGAAGAAGAATGGTAATCTGTGTTGATCAAAGTGCAAAAGGAGGAAGAATTGAATCAGCTGGACTCATATTTTACAATCACTACTTCAGAAATGAGGAATTTCAATGACAATTGTGTTTACAATATTATGAACACCAAAAATGCACAAATTTTTCATAAGTTATGATTCATACCAAATTTTTGGCTCAATGGTAGCTTGTGTTGGTCAGAGTGCAAGGATCTCTTATTTTACTGCAGTCACTACTTTCAGATAGGTGGAGCTTCGTTGATAACTGTGATAGGATAATGGTAATTGTGATTAGGATAATTGTGATATGAGTATCTCGCATTAGCTATAGGGCTATTTAGTGGGTATTTTTCAGGATAATCTCTCATTCACGTGCAAATTGGTATAATTATCCCTAGTGGCATTTCAATAGGGTGGCAAGATGGCAAATTACCACTGGCCTGAGCAGACAGGTTATGAATACAGAAAAGGTATGATATTTGTTATTACGAAATAAAGTAAAATTTATTAATTTTGTATTTAATAAATTTAAGTTACTAAAAGTGATAAATTAAAAAAATGTGAAGATTTCACAAGTATCAAGATTTTGAAAGTATCCATTTGTATGAAAAATAGATCGCATCTGATAGTAAAATAGTAAGTAGTAATAAAAATAGAAACAGTTACGTACAGAGTAGTAATGAAAAATAAAAATTCTCATGTTACTCATGTGCCACTGGGATGGATATTTTTAAATCCGATAATTCCCAGATTTTGGTTCGTGAATAAGTACTTGCAAAACAAAAATTTTCTGGCCACTCATTGCCACTGGGATGGAATTTTTAAAGTACTGGGAATTGCTGGGAAAATTTTGGTTCGTGAATAAGTACTTGCAAAAAAAATTGGAATTCTCGATGCCACTCATGTGCCACTGGGATGGATATTTTTAAATCCGATTTAGAATTCCCCAGATTTTTGGTTCGTGAATAAGTTGCAAAACAAAAAATTGGAATTCTCGTGCCACTCTGTGCCACTGGGATTTTTTTAAATTCATTTGTTGTGGAATTCCCCTGGTTTTTAATTGTACTTATAAATTTAAAAGTGGAAATTCTCCTTGACAAGTCAGAGACTTCCAGAAAGCGGAAAAGTCCCTTGTTTCGCGAATTCTCCATGCTTAACTACTGGGGCCTGATGGCCAATTGGCTGGCGATCTGGCCTTTGGTACCACAGGCTCCAGGTTTTAATCCTGGAGGTGGCATGGATGTTTGTAGGGGTTCGGAATCCACTTTAAACTGTGGGTCCCGGTCTTTTTATCCTAACGTGTGCACAAGATGACCGTAGAGTGACAAGCCAAACCAAACCAATCCATGCTTAACTACATGTATTATCTTACTTTTCGTTTCATTATATCCGCGTTCAGTCGTAAGGCTAATTAGTTAATTGTGAAAATTATATAATAACATATCTAGTAATAGAAAGTACCTTAGTGGGTGTGAAAAGCGAAAAGAAAGATAGAGTTTGAAGAAAAGGTTACCTAAAATAAGTCAATACTTTGAGGGCGGAGTGATTTGCCAGTGAGGCGGAAATGAAGAAATTAACAGAACCGAAAGTGATAGTATTGCAGTCCCAGACAATACTGATTCCACCACAGACATGTAATAGCGATGCACATAATCGAAACCAAATAAAATGATTGAAATTAACTTGGGAAAAATTACAACTTCGTCATACATTATTGATGAGGATCATTTCAAAGTACTAAATGATCAAGTGAAACGGTTTGTGATCAAAAATGGACATTGCAAACCTAAAGGCACTTTGCAACTAACCAATAGGTAGTACTTTATTAAAAATAAAGAACGATGAGGTCACTTTGGATTGACGGGTCCCTAATAAAAAAATTTGCTATGGGCCTTAGATGGTATAACTACTTCAAAAAAAAAAAATTATTCAGCGATTCCTTGGAAAACTTGTTTAAGTGAATAAAAATTAAAATTGTGTAAAAAAATTGTAAATATAAGATATATATATAGATGTTTTTATAACATTGTAAACAAAGATATTAGAAGTTGGACACTTTGAACTCGAAATTACAACTTTATTTATTAATATCAACCAGAGTAACATTCATCTGACATAGTTAAGATAACGAAAGATGATATGAAAATGAAGATTACGAATTATATTAAAAACGATAGTAATAAGAATGTTGAACCTGATCTACATTTTTATTAGCAATATTCTTAAATTCAATATTTTCGCCAACCAGTGATTGTTTGTTAAGATCTGTTGGCGGATTTTATCTGTTATAGCTCGTATTTTGTCTAGGAAAACCTGGAGAATAATGTTACATAATGGGGCTTGATGTCCGAGTGATTGGCGGTAGGTAACACAGGCTTAGATTTCGAATCAGGCGGGTACCATGGATGTTTGTAGTGGTTCGGAATCACCTTTAAACCGTAGTTCAGATCTAATATGACTACACTACACCACATCACATCAATGGGCCTAGAGTTGAGGCGCCCCTTTACAGTTTGGGAATGATGTGGGTGAGAAGTCTGATTGGGCTCTGTGATGCTCTACGGTCATATGAGACCTGGACGATGGCTTAAAGTGGATTCAAACCACTACAAACATCAGGCACCGCCGGAATTCGAACCCGAAACCTGTAGTACCGTGCGCCAGAGGAGGCTAACCACTTGGCCATCAGGCCCCAATCTAATATGACTGTAGAGCGTTGATCATAAGACAGACAACCCTACCTCGTGAAAAGGAAAACATCTCCTCTTTCGGAATCAGGGGAGTAGAGCAGACTGGCCATGATGATCCAACATGACTGTTGTGCCAAGATTTGGTTTGTCATTCGACGGTCATTTTTTGCACACTATTGGCTAATTAGATAGAGACCTACAGTTTAATGTGGATTCCGAACCACTAACAAACATCCATGCTACCGCCAGAATTCGAACCTGAAGTCTGTGCGAAGGCCAAAAGCGCTATCCAACTCGCCATCAGGCAGTTAGTTAATTAATGTTACGCAATAATTTAAACATGTACGAATATTTCTCTCATATTTTATTCCTTCATGATTCCCTCTTATTTTTAATAAACTATTATAACTATTATACTAACTATAAAGCTATTATCACTACCCCCTGTTTATTCCACTGCCCTCTGATAAAATCAGTAACCAGTGGCTTAAATGCAAGTAACCCAAATATTAAAAAAGCATAATTTAATTTCCATTTATGATACAGAAAATAAGAAATTGTAGTATGTTAAATGTATATCAGAGATAAAATTTAATCATATTTATATCGTCTAGGAAAATAAAGCAATGATATTCTTTTAAAATTTACATATTAAGAATAGATTGTTATGTTTTATAGATAAATTATGCTTTGATCAAAATTGAAAATATTTTTCTAGATAAAGTAATTGAATTTTGTTCATAAGTTATAAAATAATATTAAAATAATAAAAAAGCAATTTTAATAGAAACGAGATATTAAAATACTGTTTCTGGAAACGAAATGAAATTTTACGGAAATACGACTTAAAAACATTCAAACTATATCACACTAACTTTCTATTTTTTTTTTAAAAAAAAGATTAATTTGAAGTAAGAAGAAATATACTGCTAAGAAATATTTAATTCCTGAATTACTTCCTTTTATGCATCTAAATCCGATGACAAATTTAATCCTAGAAAATCATTCCAAATCTATTAAAAAAAAAATACATTTTAGAAAATAAAGGAATAGATTTGAAAATTTCTGCTTCTTAGTGTTGGATAATAGTTATAGAACTTCCGTTAAAGATAGACGCCGTTGAAAAATGACTTAAAAAAAAAGTCGCTACTGTACTTCGAATTTCAAATTGTATTAGATATTAGCATCATCAATCTTTGAGCGTTTCTTTTAGAATAATGGGTTTGTTTTTTTCTTGTCTGGGCTCTGAATATGTATTGTGCTCCGTTTGATGGATGGATTTGAAATCACCATCAGTTATCGTGAGTTATAAATGTGCGTATCCCAAAACTATTCTTTTAATCTAAAACAATAGAAATAGTAGTTTTTGTATTTAAGGTAATTAAAAAGGTTTTTTTTTTATTTATTTTATTGATATTTTTTATTGTAACCGTGATTCCTCTTACACATTAGTAGGAGTGTCCCCTGTGGCGTTCAGGAGAAATGATCAGTTGGCCTCGAGACTCTCACCCGAAAGGAAGTACAGCGTAACCTGCACTCTCGCTGAAAAGCGTTTAGTTTTTATAGTCTTTCATCCAGATGGGAAATATATTTAACGCATTAGTTGCTCTATAGACTTTCAAAGGTAGTATATTTTGCTCACCCTGTACGTAGCCGTGTTCTGGTTTTCAGCTTAGAAGCGTCCTTCCACGAATCTATAATTATCTGTCTTTTTTTAATGTGTTAAATAGTGTATGTTTCTAATTGTATGTGTGTGGTATTTATGTAATAAAATACACTGAAGTGACAAAAAAGTCATGGGATAGCAATATGCAAATTTTCAGATAGCAGTAGCATCGCGTAGAACAGGTATAAATGCGCAGTGCTTTCGCAGAGCTTTCATTTCTGTTCAAGTTATTCATGCTGAAGAGGTTTTGACGTGATGATGACCGCGACGACGGGAATTAACAGACTTTGAACGCGGAATGTTAGTTGGAGCTAGACGCATGGGTCATGCCATTTCGGAAATCGTTAGGGAATTCAACATTCCCAGATCCACTGTGTCAAGAGTGTACCGAGAGTATGAAATTTCAGGCATAACATCCCACCATGGACAGCGCAGTGGTCGACCGCCTGCACTTAACGACCGAGACCGGCGACGTCTGCAAAGAGTCGTAAATTCTAACAGACAAGCAACACTGCGTCAAATAACGGCAGAAATCAATGTGGGACGTACAATGGACTTGTCTGTTAGAACTGTGCGGAGAAATTTGGCTTTCTTGGGCTATTCCAGCAGGAGACCGACTCGAGTGCCTTTACTGACAGAACGACATCGCTTGCAGCGACTCTCGTGGCACGTGAGCATATCGGTTGGTCCCTAGATGAATGGAAAACCGAGGCCTGGTCCGATGAGTCACGATTTCAGTTGGTAAGAGCTGATGGTAGGGTTCGAGTGTGGCACAGGCCCCACAACCATGGACCCAAACTGTCAGCAAGGCACTGTTCAAGCTGGTGGTGGCTCCGTAATGGTGTGGGCTGTTTTTCATGGCATGGACTTGGTCCTCTGGTGCGACTGGACCGAACATTGACTGGAAATGCTTATGTTCAGCTACTTGGAGATCACTTGCAGCCATTCATGGACTTCATGTACCCAAACAACGATGGGATTTTTATGGATGACAATGCTCCATGTCACCGGGGCACAACTGTTCGCGATTGGTTTGAAGAACATTCTGGACAATTCCAACGAATGATCTGTCCACCTAGATCGCCCGACATGAATCCTATCGAGCATTTATGGGACATCATCGAGAGGTCTGTTCGTGCCCAAATCCTGCACCATCAACGCTTTCACAATTATGGACGTCTATCGAGACAGCATGGTTCAATATTCCTGCAGAAGACTTCCAACGACTTGTTGAGTCCATGCCACGTCGAGTTGCTGCACTTCGCCGGGCGAGGAGGGCCGACACGATATTAAGAGGTATCCCATGACTTTTGTCACTTGTGTAAAGCTGTGAGTTCCGTAAATGTAAATAAAAGCTGTAACTAAAAAGTAAAATGTAAACAAAGTACCATAAACACAGTTATAATCTGGTTGCCCATTCTGCACTGCAGTATTTGAAATATTCCTTAATGAATCAGTATTAATTAGTCAGAGAGCGATACTTTGACTTTAGATATGAGTATATTACAATCATTGATTTAATATTTAAGAATTGGACAATCTTGCATTCCCAATCTCTTTTCTTAGCTGTTGAACAAAGGTGTTCCATTAAATATGGCACAAACAGCCTACAGTCGAATATTGAGAGGGGGAGGGGAGGGGAAAGATGCCTTTGGGAAGACTTTTACTTGCAATTGTATTTGTGTCTCGTATGGGAGAAAATCTGAAAAACTCCCATCAGGCGGTCTGACTATCGATGAATTTTTATTGTCATGACTTTTATTTGTATTTCTTTTCTCTAATTATCTCTAAATGTTTTCAAGAAGATATAAATCGATTCCTTTCCAGCTCTAGTAAGATAAGGTTAAATGATGACAGGTATTTTTGACTTTTTATGTTACAATTAATGGCAGAGAAATAGTAAATGTAACGTTACCCAAGGTGCTGACTATTGCACGATATTCACCATGAACCGAATATATCCAAAGACAACTTCTTTCCTTTGTTCCTAAGTCTGAATGAGGCTTTTCCAGCCTATGAATTCATCATGCTGTTATCTAGGGTAGACATGGAAGCTTTCGGTTCGGCATTACTTTACGGGGTTTCGAACTAAGTTTCCTTCGCTTGGTAGTTCAATGTGATATCCACCAAGCTGCTTTGCTACCACTTCGCCCTATTAATGGCTTGGTTTGTCACTCTACGGTCCTTTTGTGCACATTTTGGACTAATTAGACGAGGACCTAAGGCTTAACGTGGATTCCGAACCCACTAACAAACATCTATGCCCCCGCCAGGATTCGAATCTGATGCTTGTGATGTCAAAGGCCACAGCTAGCCAATTGGCCATCCAGGCAACCTGTTAATGGTGGATGATTTAAGTTAAAAACCCGGCGGACAAAAATAATATTCACCTGAACAACAGTCAATACTAAGAGATGGAAAACTACAACAAATATATAATTAATATAATAAATTTAGAATATATCAAATATTTTTATGCTCTCTTTTTAAAAATTATTGTTAAGTGACAAAAAAAAAAATAAAAACATTATTTTTGCTGTCTGTAACGATCAAAATTCAGACAGCTCGAAAGATTCAGATGATTTTTAATTTTTAAGAGAGAAACGTGCATAGCTAAATAAATTTCTTCATAAAATTCTGTTTACTTAATCCTCTATGATGCATAAAATAAACAAACATCACTATCTTAAAGTTTTTCGAAGAAAAAAAAAAAAAAAAAAGAATTTCTGTCATTTTGGATTTTCTATCCGCTGTCTAATTTTGTGTTCTTGAAAATGACATTTTTCGGTAATGCACCGTACATTAAAAAAAAAACAATGAGGATTATTTTGAAGGAAAGGACAATTTCTCTGATAGATTCATCTGCTACCTTCATAACCAGTTTTTGAATTCAATTTAAATTGCTGTATTGTACCATAACAGCGTTATTTAAAAAAAAAAAAAAAACTCAATTTTATTTTGCATGTTAGAAGAATTTCTGAACATTTTTCTAGCGAAAAGTTTTATTGTAGTTATTCTGCATCAAATTGCATGGCATAATACATCTGTAAATAAAATTGCCCTCTTTTTTGATATTATTATATATAATGTTATGGTATTGCACGCTAACTAGTAAAGCTACAGAATATTTCAATTCCGCTATAGTACTATACTCACTGAATTGAAAAATGAGTAGATTCAAAAGAAGTTTGTGATATTAAGGCTTTGCCTTAACAATTTGAGTTGCTAGATTAATTTTAAGGCTTGTAGAAAGTTTTCTTGGAAGACATAACCTCTCCACCAAACATTTTAGATGATGTTTACACATGGAAATATTGTCCACCATCATATAGATTTCACACGCGTAACAATTTTCATGTGTAATATGTATCGGAAGTTTTCCCTGAAGGCATAACCTATCTACCAAACATTCTAGATGATGTTAAAGCATCGAAATAGTGTCCGCCATCATAAAGATTTCACACGCTTAACAGTTTTCATGTGTCCGCCTATAATACGTGAAATATGTATCGGAAGTACGGTACTTTAAGAGATGCAAAAATACTGGGAAACCTATTTTTGTAAAGGGTGATAGGGACACATAAAAGAAATCCCATAAAAACACTCATATCATTGACACAAAAAACATCATTGATACTTCATAAGTAGTTATAAAATATATTGTTTGCAACACATTAAAAAACACATAGAAAATATGTAAATCAAAACCTCATGATGTAGCGCTACATCACATCTAATAACATTCATAGCAATGGGATGATATAATATCAGGTGGACCGTCTGTTGGATTTTTTTTTTTTTACATTTATTTTGTCATGTTATTTTTTGTTTTAAATTATAATTTTTTAATTAATTTTTATCCATAATATGTATTTAATGAAATTTTTTAATATGCCACAAGAAAAACATCGCACAAAAAAAAACACACACACACAAAAAAAAAGACCGCATAAAAACAAGTTTGACTGTATATCAATGTAATGAAACATATCATATTCTAGTGTACACATGCTGAAATCAATAGAATGAAAGATTCTTAAGCAAAATTTTCGAATTTTAAAAAAATATTGGCCTGTTACATTTAGATCATTTGTAGAAACCAAATTTATTAAATTTGAGAATTCATATCATTATGATTAATATATATCATACTTTCTTTCTTTTTTTTTTTTTTTTTTTTTGTATATTATGGCTTTGTGTTGATTATTGTTATTTGTTATTGTGTTTATTAATGTTAACTTATATTTATTAGGCTTATTTCGTTTTATTTTCTTTCATTAGATTTATGTTCTTTTATTTTTTCCCTTTATTTATTTATTTTTTTTTGTATGTTAGATTTATAAGCTACTTATTTTTTCCTTTTCTGTTTACTTTATTTTATTTATTCTCTTTATTATTATCATTATTATTTTTTTTATTATCTTTTTCTCATTTTATCTTATGTCTCCTGTGGATTATTGTGTTGTTTTTATTTCCATAAAAAAATTTTATTTGCAATAAATATAATAGAAATAAAAAGAATAAAGGTTCTTGCATGCAGGCTAAGACCTTATTATGGAAGATTTAATGGTTGTACAAGCCAGCAATATAATAGAAAACACTGAATAATATATACTTCAGACATTTAAATGTTTAATTTTTTTATTAATTTAAAGCTGTATCATTATCTCTTATTTATTATTTCATCAAATCTAGAAATCTTTTAAAAAAGTACAATTATAATTTTTTAAAATTAAAATAAACATATACTGTAGCAGGCTAATCTAAAAAACATCAACCGGACAAGGTTTGGTCATTCTTGTACGATAACATTAAGCCTATCATTACCAAGAAGAATGTTTATCAGAGAAGCAATCCCTGTTTTTAAGCTGAACTTAAGTCTATTAACATATAGAGACAGTTTCAAAATTTCCTATCTCTAGTAACAGATTTTTTTTTTTTAAGAAAGAAAGATTGATTGCTCATAATCTAGTATTGTATTCTTTTAATCACATTAATTAGTATTGTGTTGTTTAAACGCATCAACTAATATTGTGTTGTTTTAATCACATCAACTGGTATTGTGTTATTTTATCATCAGTTAGCATAGGGTTGTTTTAACCACATCAACCAACATTGGATTGTTTTAACTACATCAACAAGCATTGGATTATTTTAATCATATCAACTAGTATTGTGCTGTCTTTTGAGCCCAATACTAATCAATATAATACAATTCAACATAATACATACTACAACACAATACTAGCATTACAACACAATAGTATTGTGCTGTCTTTTTTTTTTTTTTTTTTTTTTTGTATCCACTTTTCCCTTCCACGAATTTACATAATTTTTTTAAATGCTTCATTGATTGTCATAACTCAGGGCTTGAATGGTCGAGTGGCTAGCGCTCTGGCGCTCGGTACCACAGGTTTCGGGTTCGAGTCCCGGCGGTGCCATGGATGTTTGTAGTGGTTCGGAATCCACTTTAAAGCGTAGGTCCCGGTGCTAATAGGATCGTAGAGCGTTGAGGGGGCATTGTTACTCCGCGTCCGTGGCTTATCTTCAAGTTACACTTGGTCCCCCTGGTTCATACTAAGTGAGTACGCTTGTGCAGCGCTTGCCTTAAGGCACCCATGACCAAACTGTCTCAGTGTTTGTCAGCTGCATTAGAACAAAAAAAAAAAAAAAATTTTTTTTTTTCATAACTCATGAAATTCACTAGTATTGTAATAACTCATGTGATTCACTAATATTTTAATAACTCATGTAATTCATTAGGAATTGACAGCATTATAAATATTTCACTGACGAAATATAAAGTAAATAAATAAAAAACCCCCCAACTAGTCTTGTTTTTAGAACGAATTTTAAATAAGGCACATTTTTTATGACATTTATTTTTTTTATTATAGTATACAAATAATATAATTTGTTTGTCCTTTTTTTTACATTTCTAGTTTTTATAGGATTTAAAATATTAAATTATTTTGAGAGAAAGCATCATTTTTTTTAAATACATTCACTGAATTAATAATATATTTATTTAGTTTAAAAGAATTTATTAAATTGATTGTTTATTTAATAAATAAAAGTGAAAATTTATGCTTTAGCACAAAAGAAACGGCTCAATTTAATTAAGATTTCTATATGACTGACCAGATTAGATTTCAAAGCCTTATAGTCATTCTTTGCAAATCATACAAAACATAATTACTAATTATATCGCACTTGTTCCCCGAAGAGGACAAAGATTTTGATTTTTCCTCTTTATAAGGATAATTATTAATTCTCTATCGTAGAGACAATATTATTTACTACAGTAATAATTATTTTATTACTTACATTACTTTCTTTTTATATTGCATACATATATCGAGAACCAAAGAAAATGCTTATTCTAAGCGATGACTATCGATATTTTGGTATTAGTTAAATTTTTAGCAGATGATTATAAAATCAGTTCGCTGGAGAGTTATATAGTTATATAATGGGCGAGGGTTATATAGTTCGAAATTATAAAATATGGATTGAAATTAGTAATATTATTTCTAGCTATAATGTTATATAATGCTAAAACGTTTGGCTATGATGTTATATAATAGTAAAATGCTTTAGTTGTAATGTTATCTAATGCTACAATATTTTAGCTATAATGTTATATAATGCTAAAATGTTTTAGCTTTCGTGTTATATCATGCTAAAATGTATTAGCTATAATATATAACGCTAAGATGTATTAGCTATAATGTTATATAATACTAAAATGTATAAGCTATAATATTACATAAAGCTAAATTGCTTTAGTTCTAATGTTATATAAAGCTAAAATATTTTAGCTATAATATTATATATAAGGCTAAAATGTTTTATCTATAATGTTATATCATACTGAAATGTTTTAGCTATAATATTATATAATGCTAAAATGTTTTAGTTATAAAGTTATATAATGCCAAAATACTTTAGCTATAATGTTATATAATGATAAAATGTTTTAGCTTTAATGTTATATATTGATAAAATGTTTTAGCTCTAATGCTATAAAATGCTAAAATGTTTTAACTATAATATTATATAATGCTAAATTTTTTAGCTATAATGAAATTATAAATAAACAATAAATTTAAAACATATTAGAACCCCTATCTCTGTGGTACCTGGTTTATTGTTGAGACATCCTTGATCTAGCAGGAAGTAAAGGCAAGTAGAATGTTAAGTATATGATTTGAAAAACGTTAGCAAATTCTGTGACATTGATTCAAGCCATACTCTTCTGTTCTGGCTAGCCGAATCCAAACAACTGTTTTTTAATCCTCTTAATGCACTTTGTTCTTTAGAGGTCATTATTCCTTACAATAATCCGACGTCAATAAATTATTCAACAATAAAATTTCTGCTCGAGAAATGCTGTTCTTCTTCAATAAAAATGTAATTTTTACATAATATATGAAACGAAAGAAACCAATAATTTACATCGACATTAAGATCTATTTTGGCTGGAGATTATACAAAAAAAAAAAAAAAAAAAAAAAAAAAAAAAAAAATATGCAAGATTTTGCTTTTAACTGAATTCATACCTTGGTTGAAATGCAATTTTAACTCTTTTTCAGACATTTTTCTGGTATTTTTTTTATATATAAAATCAATATAATAATAATAAAAAAAAAAAAAAAAAAATTTCAAAACAGCATTTTAATTTATTATAAAAAATAATGTCTATGTTTTAAATAATTTGGTAAATAAATTATTATTTTTTTTTTTAATTTAAAAACAGCAATTTTTACAATTTTGCTATTTTAGCATATTTCTTTTGCAACCATTCTGAAATAGGTATTTTTTTTTTTTTTTTTACATGGAAATCAATGAAATTAAAAAAATTTCAAAACAGCATTTTCATATACTATAAAATAATGTTAATTGAATATGCTTTAAGTACTTTGGTAAATAAAATTATTAGTAATTTTTTTGAATTTGAAAACGGACAATTTTTTATAATTTTCCTATTTTAACATATTTTTTTTGGAGCGATAAATAAATAGGTATTTTTTTACATAAAATTAATATAATTAAAAATATTTCAAACATTTTAATTTATTTTGAAGCATTTTAATTTACTATAAAATAATATTAATTGAATTATCTTTAAATACTTTGGTAAATAAAATTTTTAGTAATTTTTTTATTTTGAAAACGGAAAATTTTTGCAATTTTTACTATTTTAACATATATATATATATGTATGTATATATTTTGCAATTATTCTTAAAAAGCTATTTTTTTTGCATGAAATAATATAATTAAAAAAATTTTTAAAAATCATTTAATTTAGTACAAAATATTATTAATTGAATGTGCTTTAAATAATTTGGTAAATAAAATTATTAGTAATTTTTTTTTATATGTAAAAATAGTAAATTTTTGCATATTTCTTTTGCAACTATTCTTAAATAAATATGCATATTTTTACATAAAATCAATATAATTAATAAAAATTTCAAACCATCATTTTAATTTACTATAAAATATTATTAACTTTATTATATTTTAATATACATAATTACTAAAATATTATTATGTTTCAAATATTTTGATAAATAAAATTATTATTTTATAAATTTGAAAACGGACGATTTTTACAATATGGTATGGAAAACTTTTCACACAATTATAATACAATATTGCTGTATTTGAAGCAATCCTAAATTTTACTACATCAATTTTTCCTCCTCAAATACATATATCTCTGCATCCAACAAAATACTTCACTTTGCTTATTAATTCCAACATGCACTAAAAACAAATTGATTAAACTTATTAAATCAATCTGCATCCCCAGACATTCAATCGAATAAAATTCATGCATTCACCCCGTCTAGGAAAAGAACAAATACAATTCCTTAAAAGGCCAACACTTTATTCAAATATTGACATTTCTCTAACTATCGAAGCCGCGATAAGTGCGCCAAATCGTGACGTGGAACCGTCGCCAGCTTGGCGATCTCCGCAACCAGCAGCGGCAACCCTCTCCAGTGAATCGCTAGCGTCTCAACGAATTTGTTCTCACTGCCTCATGCGTCTCTAGTGCGCGATGTGTGGAGACTGCTAAAACTATGGATATCTACCGCAACAGCATTTTCAGTGAACTGCAGTCCGTCCATGAAACAGGGTATTACAACGCACAGCTCTCTCTCGAGGACCGATGGCAGCAGGTACAGATTCATTTCATGTCTTTTAAAGCACCCCTGCCCCCTTTAATTCTTTTTTAAACCATCTTTTTCCGTTCGATTTTCAGTCTTTCGCGCGGTTTAAGTCTGGATCATGCCTGGAGTAGTAGTGTGGGGGTGTTCTATCCGCGCCGGTGCTTGCTCACACTTGACAGCAAGAAAGGTTCATTGCGGTTAAAACTCTATAAAGAAATCTGCAGGCTTTTTCAAAAACGTTTTTAATTGAGTTAACCTTTCTATTTCAAACACAATGTATTGACTCTCAAAAAATGATAATTTTAATCACTTTATTTTGCAATATCAAACATTCTTATACGCCAAATTAAATTTCGAGTCTGCTCACACTTGACAGCAGCAGAAAGTTCATTGCTGTTAAACTCTAAAGGAGTCTGCAAGCTTTTTCAAAAACGTTTTTAATTAATTTTTTTTTTAAAATATTTCAAAAGCAATATTATAAAGAAATAAGCAACTCTAAAGAAATAACTTCAAAATCTGAAGAAATAAGCAGGCTTTTGCAAAATTGTGATTTTTCAAAAACGTTTTTAGTTAATTAATCATTAATCATTCTATTTCAAAAGCAATGTATTGATTTCGAAAATGATTGTTTTAATCGCTTTTCAAAATTCGTTCTTAAAATATGTCATACTTTCTATTTTAAAACTAACTTACTTTTGAAATATCAAAAATTCTTATACGTCAAATTAAATCTCGGTTTGCTCACACTTGACAGCAGAAAGTTCATTGCGGGTAAACTCTAAAGAAATGTGCAGGCTTTTTCAAAAATGTTTTTTTTTTTTTTTTTTTTTCAAAAACGCTTTAAGTTTAGTTAACCAGTCTGTTTCAAAATCAATGTATTGACGCAAAAAAAAAATGATAATTTTAATCAATTTTTTTTCAATTTTCGTGTTTAAAATATATCATGCTTCCCATTAAAAACTAATGTTTTCATCACTTTCGAAATATAAAAATTCTTATACGTCAATTTAAATCTCGAGTCTGCTCACACTTACAGCAGAAAGTTCATTGCGGTTAAACTCTAAAGAAATAATGCAGGCTTTTTTTCAAAAACCTTTTTTGATTAACTTAAGCATTCCATTTCAAAAGCAATGCATTGTATTGACTCAAAAAATGATAATTTAAAAAATTTTCAAAATTCGTTCTTAAAATATATCATGCCTTTCCCATTTAAAAATAACGTTTTTATCACTTTTGAAGTATTAAAAAATTTTATGCTCCAAATTAAATGTGAAATACATCAGTAATTAAAAATTATTAATTAATTTAATAATATAGAAGTATGAAATAACATTAATGCTTACGTAGTGAAAATTAATAAGCTTTTATTTTGCACATAAACTGTTTAATTCTCAAAATCACAGGATATTTAAAAATTAATATTTATGTTATATATCAGTAATATTTTTTAATAACCATTCTGTTTTATTTTTAATTTTTGATATACTTTTGGTTCCACGTGTTTCAACTCTATTTGTAATTTAAATAGGTCTATGTGTATAGTTATTAATTATGTTCTATGGCACTGTTATAAGTCAATATGGTATATTTTTCGAACCATCATTAAAAACGATGATTTGCAAAACAAATTACACGTCTTATATTTTTCCGTGACTTGCGTAGAATTGTGTGAGTTAAAAATTTTAGACACAATATTGATGTTGATATATATATTATATTATATGACTGAATTTATTGGTACTTATGTATTCAATCCGTGAATATTGAATTCTCTGCTATTTAATGCTGAATGCAGTCTTTTTTTAGATTATTTAGATTTTTTTATATAAATAATTCATTTAGAAAAAAAAAATTGTAATTTAAAAAAAATGCTTGTTTTTACAAAATTTAAAATCAAGTTTATTTTTAAATATTCCTTGGATAATCTTCAATAATTAATAATAAAAATTCTTTAAATAAACCATGTCTTTCATCTAGATCTATTATATATATCTATATATATTATGTTGTGGTTATTTTATAGCACTGTGTTTCTTATAAGGGAAATAGAATTGTCATAAAATAGTTTAAATTATGTATAAAAATAATAAATATAATAAAAATAAATAAATATATAATGAATAAATAGAATATAATAAATATAAAAAAATTCTGTTATATTATAAAAATATAATAAATAAATATATAAAAATAATAAATATAAAATTAAAACTAAAATCATATTGTTTTTGTTTCATACTAAAACTTTATTGTAAAATATATAATGTTTTATTTTTAACTATTTCACATTTGACAGAACATTTGATTAGAAAAGTATTCGAATATTATATACATATATAACAAAATTAATTGATTATTGAATTTTTTTATTCGATATACGTTTTAAAGCAAGTTAATATCAATTTTATATATTTTTACAAGTTTTAAAATAAAAATTAATTTCATTATATGCCAATTTGAAAATGTAAAAAAAACCCCCAATTATTGAATAGAATTTTTCAGAATTTAGTGCTAGAAATCGTCTGCTATGCAAGAAAAATGCAACTATTTTGACGTGAAGGAAACACGTGTATCCACATCCTCTTCCGCGAGTCTTCGGCTCGTGTTAACATTCCCTACCCCCCCCCTTCCTTTTTTCCATTCTATTTTTACCATTCTATTTCGAATTAAATGGGTTTTTCTCATTAATGTTTTGACAGTCAAGGTGAGAAAAAAAAAAATAAATTCAATTTAGTACGAGTCATTTAGTAATAAAAAAAGCCCTTTTTTTTCATGATAACATTATTTTGTAGGAATATTGTGGCAATTCTATTAGTCAAACGATTTCATAATTAAACATATGTTTTCATTTTTTAACAAATGATCACTTTAATCAAATATTTTGATAGTTATTATTATTTAGATAAAGTTATCTCTGTATTTAAATTCATTTCCTTTTGTAAAATATTAATTATAATTTTATTTAAACGAATAAAATGTATAAACAAGCTAACAAATGATTCGCAAATAAAAACAATTTTGAATTTTTTTTTAAACAGATGATTTTATAAAATATTTTAACAGTTAATAATATATTTTGTAACAGTTATCTGTGTATTAAATAAATTTTCTCATATAAATAATATTATATAATAATTATGATTTATTTATAAATATATTAATATTATAATATAATTTCATCTGTAATTAATATTAATAATTTCCAGTTTAATATAATAATATACGACAAAGAATGGTTAAATCACGATCCTACAATTCAGAAGAAAAATATTTGAAAATATATTTTTGAATCAAACACGTTTATTAAAATATTTCAACAGTAAATACAAATTTCAATAATAAACAATCACGTTAATCAAGTATTTTAAGAGTTAATATTATTTAGGTAAAAGTTAGTTCTGTATTAAATACGTTTCCTTTTCGTAAAATATTAATCATAATATTATTTAGACGAATAAAATGTAAACAAACTAACAAATGATTCGAAAATAAAAACGATTTTATTTTTTTTTTTTTTTAAACAGACAATTTTATAACGTTTTTTTAACAGTTAATAATATTCCATTTAGTAACTGTCAACTTTATATTAAATAAATTTTCTCCTATAAATATTATTGAATTATTATAATTTATATAATATAATAATATTTCCTCTGTAATTATTATTAATAATTTCCTGTTTAATGTGATATTATTAGGCTGAGAATCAAATCAATCAAATCACAGTTCTATCCCTCCCCCACCTATTCAGGTGGGGGAGGGATATTTAAAAATAATTAAAAAAAAATCAAACGCGTTTATTATAATATTTCAAAAATAAATAAAATTTTTAATAAATAAACGTAATAGTAGCCCATTAAATACATATTCTTATAAGATAACATTGTTTAGATAAATAATGTACAAATCGCTCAACGATTCAGAAACGAAACAGGAGATTTTAAATCTTTTCTTCTTTTTTTTTTTTTTAAATCAATCATGTTTGAAAATGAAACGCCGGTTGGCAACCTATTTGGCAGGTTTTTCCAAAGGGTCAAAAGAATCTTCATCGCTGTTTCAATTGAGAAAATAGGTCAAACATGTGCCTTTCGAAATGCCTACCGTTCAGGTGATATTCTTCAGACTGTATAGCAAAATATGAATAAGTTTTATTAATTTTCTTTTAAATATTTGACCTATTTCATGTAGAATTCAAAAGATAGTAGAATTGATTGATTGATTGAAAGGGAATATTCAAAATCGTCTGCAAATTATTGCTAAAGAGGTTTAGTTCTGTAAATATTATCTTGGTGATTTAAAAACGAGTTAAAAATTTGTTTTTAAACTTTTGGCGATAATTATTAGTTATTTTAAAAGTAATTTTTAAAGAGAATTTTTCGTTTAATTATTGTATCATTATTTATTCGAAAGACGTATATCATTATATTTGATTTAAAAATTAACTAAAACCGTGACTTAAAAATAATTGAAAGTTCGTGATTACAAAAAAAAAGAGAGAGAAAATTCAGTATTTTAAAATTTATCATCATCAATTTTATTTTATGTACTTTCCTCCTTGAATTTGTTATATTATTACTTACTATTATGAAGTAATTGTTCTTTTTCCATAATATCTAAAATAATTAACGTCTGTCACGTTTCCCTTAGATTATTAGACTTTAAACATTGTCCTTATTATTATTTTTTTCTTTAAGAATTCGTTATAGGTTGCTCTTTATTAATGGTATCGTGTTATAGCTGGGATTAATAAATAAATTTTATAATTTTTTTGGGGGAAAATTAAAAAAAAAAAAAATTTATTTATTTTCTATTAATTTTAAAATATTAACTAATTAATTTTTCTATTATTTTCATATTTTATTAATTAGCAATAATGGATTTTTATTTTTGATTTTGAGGCCTATAAATGAATAAACAATAAATTTTATTTATTATTATTTTTATATTTTTGACCTTATTTATGTAAATAGGTTTTCCTTGAATAATATTTTTTCTAATTATTCCTATTTTTCATTTAAAAAAAATGTAATGATATATGTTACTTAATTTTGGAAACTAGCAAAATAAATCTGTTAACGAGTAAGAATAAAATTTCTAAAAATAAATAAATAAATAAATAAAAAAAAAAAAAATGAGTAATAAATAAGTAAGATAAATTAAAAAAATGCTTCAATAATAATAATAATAATAATTATAATAAATTATATAATTTAGCTAAAATCTAATGAATAAAAGAGCTAAAATTTAAAATAATAAGCTGAAAATTAAAATAATACAGCTGATGAAATTTAATATAATACAACTAAAATTAAACAAACTGCAATATTTGAATAACGATTTTGTGATTTATCACATTAATTTATGAAAAAAAAAACAATTCGATTTATCACTCAGATGATTCGAAACGTGAACGAATCCCACCCCCTCCCTAAAAATACAGTGATTTGCTTTGTTGTTCTCCTACCGCTTCTTGTTGACCTTTTTTCCCCCCCACTTTTTCTAACGAACGAATTGTTTAACGATGGGTGAAACATTTTTAACTTTAAAAACTCCAACGTTAACTATTTCTCATTGTCTTCAAAAAGTCAATCATAAATAAAAATTTGATATAATACCATTCACTTTCAGTCTAGAACGAACCAAAAATAAAAAATAAATAAAAACGTTATTATTAAAATGAAGCTACTCTGAATGGCTGGTTTAAAAGAACCCGCTACCTCTCAACGAAAACGCGTTCTTTTTCTTTCTTTTTTTTTTTTTTTTTTTATCGTTTGGTTATTTTTCCCTTTTTTTTCCCTCTCTCATGTCTTTTTCCCTCCCTTTATGTCTTGGCGCAAAGTGAACCAGTGGCTTGGAGCAAGTAAAAATGAAGGGGGATGTATTCTCTACTTTTACGTTTTATAGTAAGAATATTGGGCATTCTAGGAGAACATTTATGCCGTTATGTAAGAATGGTAGTTTATTCAAACTTTACTACACTGAATTCTGCCTTTTATCATATTTTATTTAGGGAGCGAAAAATACGTTTAGGGAGAATAAGTAGCTTCAAAGGGAGATAAATTGCATTAGTGTTGTATGTTATTGAAGTAGTTTTTTTAAAAAGGAAATGTTTGATTTTTTTTAAAAAATTAATAAGGAAGAAGTATTTTATGTGATTTTTTTTTTTTTAAATATTTTACAAAATTTATATTGTGGATAAATTTAAAAAAAAAAAAAATGCACATATATTTATAATATGTTCGTTTATTATACTACTACTACCATCAGTGCTACTACTAATAATACTACTACTTCTACTACTATTACTACTACTACAAAAAAACCTGTAGAAATTTTAAAATGATGTTTTGAATTATTCATAGAAACTTTTATTAAAATTTGTTATATAAATATTTGTAAATAATTTATATATATTTATTACTAATTTAAGTTTAATATTTTTTTAATTAAAAAAAAACGGAAGAAAATGAAATAAAAAATAATTTTGAAATAATTATTTTTAATAATAAAAATGAAATAATTTTGAATATCTATACTTTTTAAAAGTTATTTATGTTAGAAAAATATTTTGTAAATAATTTTTGTAAAATACTTTTTAACTACAACATATATTTTTTTAATTTCATTTATTTGTTTATTTTCTAAGAAACATCTTAGAAATAAAATGTTTATAATATTCTATTATAAATAATAGTTTATACTTTTTAAAGTTTATTTATATTGGAAAAAATATTTTTAAAACGAATATTTAATAATAAATAAATTAAAATACTTTTTAACCACAACATATCTAAAAATTTAATTTGTTTGTTTATTTTCTAAGAAACATCTGCTTAGAAATACTTTTTTTTTATATTATATTATAAATAATTATATTTTAAAAAAATACTAAAGAAAAATAGCGATTTAATAATTAATGAATTAAAAATAATTTTTTGGCAACAACACTTTTATTTATTTGCTAAGAAACATCTTCATTTATTCTTAAAGACATCAATTATTCTCTATGACATTCGATTTAATTAGCCATCCAGACTTGTTTTGGTTGGGGGAAAATTCCAAAGCCAACTAATAAACTCTGCACAAAACGATTTCGTTATCAAAAACTAAAAACATTCCATCGTTCGAATTCGAATTATTGCGTTAATTACGCTGCTTTTCTGAACCTCTTCTTTCATTCTTTTAAACCAAAATCTAATTATTGGAACAATTCTTTTCGACGTCTACGAGGCCTTTATTCGGGATTAATTTCCGCTGCCACCACATTAAATTAAAACTTTTTCCCAACCGACAACAACGTGCCTCTTGTTGAAGAATCGTTTGCCTTCTTCTTATTCGCTTATCTAAAGTTCACAAGGAAAAGCGCGTTTAAGATTGCACATATTTTTCCTTAACACGCTCTGTGATTTAATCTGCCGTGGTTGGTCGTAAACTTAAGCATTTGTCCAAGGACACAACGTTCTGAAGATAACATTCGATTTTTTTATCCGCTGTGTTCTCTTGCGTTCGCCGGTTGGTGTTTTATCTTTCTTAACTGTGAATCGGTTGAAAGTGTTCGAATCCACGTGGGCTTCTTCCTATTTAGGGACGATATTGTCACTTGTCATGATCTTCTGCGAGTATATGTTAATGGTTGAAAGCGTCGTTGCTGTAAATGCTTTTACATGAAATCGTCAATTCCCTAGCTGTAGTTTTGGGGTGCAAATATATTATTGTATTTATGCATATATATTGTATTGTATGCATATGTATATTGTATTTATGCATATATATATAATATTAATTATTAATATATATTTATTATTAATATATATTGTATTTATGCATATATATTGTATTGTTTTATATGTATTGTATGCATGTTTTTTTGTTTCCCGTGATTTATTGGTTGATGAATTTTTATGAAAAATAATTCTAAGGATCACCATCTTATTTATTATTTTATAAAATCGTATATTAGATGATGAATTACTTACTTAAAATAATACTTGAATTACTTAGAATTTTTTTAAAATACGTGTAATATTGAATTACTTAAAATATTTTTTAAATACGTGTAATGCTTGAATTATTTAAAATATTTTTTTAAAATACGTATAATACTTGAATTATCTAAAATATTTTTAAAATACGTGTAATACTTGAATTACTTAAAATATTTTTTTAAATAATTTACTCTTTTTTTTTTTTTTACTTTAATAATTTTATTTTTGTAATATTTGAATTACTTAGACAATGTACTTAAATTGATAAACTTATGAAATAAGTTTATCAATTTATGAGTAAGTTTTCCATAATTTAACTCGTTGGCCGGTTATATTATAACAATTGTTCAACAACTCTACAATTCGATTATTTTCTAGTCGGTATGTATTGCTGACACAGAAACAAGTTGATTCGGTGGAGATTGTTGAAGTGCATCATTTTTGAGTGTTTGATGGAAATATTTCTGATTTTAGGAAATTTTTCTGCAGGATTAGTAAGATCTCACTCTATCCATTCTTATAGAGTACACCATTGGTACATCGAAGTACTACTTCAGTATGTATACAGTAGTGTGTGTATGAAAATGTGTCTCCGAATTTGGAAAAAAATAATTAGTTGTGATTATGATTAATAATATTTATTTTATTTTTACATTTTGTTTTTAAATGTCAGGTACTATAACATGAGACTATTTTCTACCTTAATCGCAGATGTGTAGCAGACTTAACGTTTACTTAGAACTATGTACAATTTTTTTTTTCAACTGACATTTTTAAAATTTCTAAAATATAATAGAGGAACAAACGTACATTAAGAACTAAATTCATTGACGTTGTCTAAAAAGGAAAATGGTCATCATTGAACAATTCCTCGTACATTTAAGGCCAAATTTTAAAGGCTGCCAATAAAAAGATATTTTCATCTAAACTATTGTTTTCCATTGTCCCCATTCTCAAAATGAATTCGATTTATTGGAATTGTACCAACAATCGAACAGGAAATAGATGACAATACAAACTACAAATCTTCACGTTTTATTTGGATTTGCGGTCGAAGTTAATTTTTAATTTCGTCCTCTCATTTTAAGCGGCCAACTTTTAAGAATAATTTTTGCTGTTTATTTTTTATTAATAAACCTTTCTTTTAATATTTTCAATTATATAACAGTGTTTAATTAAAGCATTTAGAAGAAATTATTTGTATATTTTTTTTTATTAATATTTCATCAAATTCCAAAGATTAGATTGCACAGTGATGGTTTCTGATGGCCGAGTGTTTAGGGCCTGGTGTTTGGTACCACAGGTTTTCGGGTTCGAGCCCGGCAGTGTCCCGGCCATCATTAATCAAAGTGCACTAGGCTCTGTTACACTACAATCATAAGAGAAAATGGAAACGGATTTCTTGATGGATATTTTTCTGATGGTATCCTGCTCAGATTTGTGTTAAACTTGAGAAAGACAAGGGTCTATCTGTGAACATGTGAAACTGGTTACCTTGGCGTTGGACAGTTTACCCGTTTAAGTCTCCTTTCTTAAGTGAATGTATAATATGTTAATAACAAACACTATCGATGTATAATATGTTAATAACAAACACTATCGATGTATAATATGTTAATAACAAACACTATCGATGTATAATATGTTAATAAACACTATCGATGTATAATATGCTAATAACAGTAAGATTCTTTTCATGGGAATGGATTTATATGTTGTCCCAAGTTATTTACCATTAAAACGTAAGAGATGTGGCAGATTCATCGTTACCCAGAGTGCACTATCAGAATTTTGTTCCGACACAATTCCGAAAGGACAATTTTGGGATGGTGTCTGTAGGATTGGAACCTCCACTAACTGTACTGAAGTACATTCCTACTTTCAGATTTAACATGCCGATCCCCGACATAGACACTTAATAATTTAATTATGAAAATGATGATAATTTGACGCGCGACATTCAAAATGCATGGCGTCATGCAGTTGGTTAACTAAATCTCGACGCTAACCACAAAAGGGCACATGATCTGACGGAAAAAGTATTCGGTGCTTATTTCTGATTCAAATTTATTCCGTCTGCAGTCTGCACAGAGAAAAATATGGGATTCAAATTCAAATCGGAACGAGACGAAAGATAAAACGGCAGTGATTCAACAACGTCTTCTTCTTTTTGAACCATCTCCCATTTAATAGAAAGTAAACTCTTTTTCTTGAAGCACTTAATGCACGAGACAGTAGAAGGTGAACGTGTAGACTTTCCAGGATGTGAGCCATGTATGGACCGTCCAGTCATCTCGGTTACGTATTAATGGAGAATTATCAGGGCGCACATGTTGGCTGTCCTCACTTGGACGCGTGCCAACTCAGAGTTGACTGAGCTTCGGTCGTCTTCTGATTTGTAATCGCAACTTCCTGCTCCAATAGCAGCCCAGCGGCATTTAAAAATACCACTTTTGTACACTTGGGTACACTTTTTGTTGCGGATTGAAACAAAATGTGTTACATTTTTTGTTGTGTATTGATAAAATGTACATTCGTGAATGATGCGACAATTTTAATGAGTTACTTAGTAACACTAAAAATGTTTTACACTTTTTGTTGTGTCTGATTCTTGTAGATGAACAAAAATGCATTACCATTTTTTGTTGTGGCTGATTGTCGTGGATTAAACAAAAATGTAGTACTTTTTTTTGTGTTTGATTGTTTGATTGAAAAAAAAAAATGTATTACATTTTTTGTTGTGGATTGGATAAAAATATATATTCGAGAATGATTCGAAATTTTTAATGTATTATTTAGTAACACACAAAAATGTTTAACACTTGTTGTGTCTGATTGCTGTGGACTGAAAAAAAACAAAATGTATCCAAAATGCATTTTGTTGCTTAAGCATATGACAGATCCAAAGGAAACTGTTTTTTTTTATCTTGAGGTGTATTGAAGTGTGATCTTGATGTATATTCCATTTCTTTATACATCATAAATAGTATTGCTTAATAAAAATTAAATACAGAATGACAATGTATAAGTTATCAATTAGGACAATCAATAAGAACATCAATTATAATTGGTGTATTTTTAAATACATAATTATGGAAATTCGATGCATTGGTAACTAGTGGATTACAAAATTTGTCATTAATTATCGCACGTTTTTATTTTAAATTATTAAAATGAATTTTTTTTTTTAACCATTTAAAGTTTTAAATTTTATATAAGAGAATTCAATAACAGATTCGATAAGATGTTATATTTATAATATTTCGTTTATCTCTATGTTATGCTGCCATCAACTTGTTTGGTGTAGGGAATTTTACAAAGATTCTTGTATTGTCTGCTTGAATTGATACATTGATTTCTGTGTCACTCTTGCTATGTAGACGGAATATATTAAATTCTTTTCCTTCTTTTTATTCTGCATCATGTATTGGAATTTATGATCATATCATACAAAGCATCAGTATGCCTTAACTGAATTTTTATATATTTATTTTATTTTTAAAGCTAATATTTGAGTTCTTTTGTCATTAAAATGTCATGAAATGTATTCAATTTTTAACAATATATATATTTCGTTTGCGGAAAAAAAATGGAAATTTTTGCGGAAAATCCTTTATTGCATATGTGCCTCAGATGCAAAATTGATTCAGCAAAAATGTCATTTTTTATGATAGTCATGTACTATGCAATCTTACGTCTATTGCTTCAGAGAGATTTCAAAACAGAAGGTATATGCAGGTTGGATTTATCACTTTACGGTCATTTTTTCCGGCCGAGGACCGGGATTAGACCGGAGCCTACCATTTAACGTGGATTGTGAACCACCAACAAACATCCATGTCACTGCCAGAATTCGAACCTGAAGCACCAGAAGTCAGAGAGAGATATTTGGCCATGAGGCCACTTTAGGTTGGTAGAATGTAGAAGAATGGAAATGTAGTTTTAAACGGAAATGTGATAAAAAATATCTGTTAAATTAAGTTGTGAAAATCTAGTAAATATTTCGAATATGGAGTTTAAAAGAAGCAACGGTCAAATCAATAAAAATTTATTTGATAAATTAATAAAGTGTGTCAAATATCTTAACTATATATAGCTCTGATCTTTAATCGATATAAAATCACGAATTATTCTCGGTAAAATTAATCGTGTATAAAACATATTAAACAGGCCTGATTACCGCTCTATCGATCGGTGCCACTGGTTTTGGTTCCAGTCCCGACCGTGCCATAGGTGTTTTTTGTAGTGGTTCGGAATCCAGTTTATACCGTAGGTCCCTGTCTATGATTGTAGAGCGTTTTACTGACAACCCCACGTTTGTCAGTAGGTAGACAGTCTTAGCCCACCATGGCGCTGTTGCGTCAATGAAATAAAAGCAACATAATAAATAATATCTTGCAGTGCACCAATTAAAATATATTTTATATATAGCATCGTATTTATTCTATTCTATTAAATGTAGTACTTAGAAATTGCATGGAAAAAATTTGTAGTTTAATGGATATAATCTTATACACTGATTACCAATAAGTATTTGGACACCTATGCAAATGACGATATCTGCGATCCTGAGGTACGTCACGGACTCCGCCGGTATACATCGTGTAGGAAACAGCATCGGCATTAGTCGCATGCAAGATGCCGTGCAGTTCGGAGCTCTCTGATTTCGAGAAAGGTATAATTATCGGGTATCATAAATGTGGCCGATTCTTAAGGGACATATCTAGCGATCTGAAGTACCCAAATCGACAGTGGCCTATGTGATTAAGAAGTGGAAGGTGAGCGGTGATTGTCGGAATGTGCCCTGAATCGGCAGACCAACGAAACTGGGAGATAGAGACCGACGAGTGCTCACCAGAGAAATTCGGAAGAACCGCACCCAACCAATGGCCCTCATCCCTGAAGAGTTTCAACAGGCATCCGGGAGTATTGTTTCAATGAATACCATCCGTAAGGAAGCGCATCTGCATGGTTTTCATCGTCGTGCTGCTGCCCATAAGCCTTTTAATCACAAAGTCCAACCGCGCTGCTCGGTTAATGTGGTGCAAAGCACATCGAAATTGGACTGTAGATTAGACTGTAGATCCGTTTCCACTGATGTCAGTGGAAACGGATTCTTTAGAGTGACGAATCAAGGTTCACCCTTTACCGTTCGGATGGCAGGGTCTGGGTCTGGCGTCTGCCTGGAGAACGTCTCCTGCCAGAATGCATTGTACCAACAGCCAAGTTCGGCTGAGGTGGTATTATGGTCTGGGGGGTGTTTCTCCTGGTATGGACTGGGACCCTTGATCCCCATTCATGGTAAACTCAACGCCGATGCCTACTGCACTATTTTGGATGACAATGTGCTTCCTACGTTGTGGCAGTTTTACGGGTTGGACCCCTGTTACTTTCAGGACGTCAATGCCAGTTGTCATGTTTCGACGTTAACCAAGGCTTGGTATGGTGTCAATGGAGTTCATCGAATGAACTGGCCTGCCCAGATCTCAACCCTATCGAGAACCTCTGGGACGCGTTGCATCGCCGAATTCAGGGGTGCACTACCCGTCCAAAATCGGTGAAGGAACTTCTATGTCTTCTCCAAGCCGAGTGGAAGAAAATACCACTAGCTGTCATACAAAGACTTGTGGAAAGTATGCCCCAGAGGGCTCACGCTGTAATTGCCTCTCGTGGAGGCTCTATGAACTATTGATTTTGCATAAAGTTCATTTTTCTTTTCTATCACAGGTGTCCAAATACTTATTGGTAGTCAGTGTATTTAATTGGTACTTCAAATTCAAAGACCTAGGTAAAAATTAAATACTATAACTTTGCTGTGTTATATTTAAAGAAACGTTTCGTTTCTCTATACACGTGTACGTCTTGTGAAACAGTTGAGCTTGGAAAATAAAATACTCTCGGATATAATGACCGTCTGCTCCAAGAAAACACGTATGTTTTACGTTACCTGATAGCATAACTTAATGGTCTCTTTTCTAGTAATTGCTCTAACAACCATGAACATTAGGCATCTATATATCATACCATACAAATTGGTTTATTAATTTTTATCCATTTGACGCTTGAAATAAAAGACACCATCATTAGAAAGCTAAAACCTTCTCCACGGTTCTATAGTATGCAGCTCGCCAAAAGGCCAGAGCGCAACACTTACGCTGTCGTACTTTGCCCCTGAGGCTCTTGGTCATGCACGGCCGAATCCCACCAACTAGCATTCACTGTAGGCCCCCTCCCCCTTCCCTAGGCCCACCGACCTTCACTTGTGTATTCACAGATGGATATTCCTTTTTTTTTTTTATTTATTTCTGTTTAAAAGAAAAAAATGGTTTTATCGAAATGTGAATCGTTCGTCGGAGTTGGCAATCCGAACGACGTCGAAAGAATCGATCCCTTTTTTTTAACATGGTGTCCGAGAGATTTGACCATTTGGATTTTCCAGACCAATACATTTTTTGCGGATAGTTTTCGGGTTTTTAATACGCTTTTATTAGTTTCACCTGTTTGTTTGTAACTGACTCTTTGGGCTCGGTTTTGCCCTTATTTAAGCGATCAGATTTAATTTAAACGTTGTAGACTTATCAAGGACCGACGACAATAAAATATTTTGATAAGTTTATTATCTCGTCATGATTAGGATCGCCAGAATTAGTGATTTTATTTTAACTTATGAAGAGCAATTTAACCCATGTAGAATGAAAGTACCTAAGACAATCAAACCTACTTGGGACAGTGTCACAACGGATAACGCGGCTGATAACGGATCATAATATTCCCTGTTCGAATCCTGGCTGGCTCGACATATTCGCATTTAGCCTTCGTTTTGCTCACAATTGAATTATTGTTCCATTGTTCCAGTACTCCGTACTGGGACCTCTTTTAAATATTATAGTTTAAAAACACTAAAAAACAAGCTTTTAGAGTTAATGAAACTAAAAAATAATTCTTAACATAAGAATAAAATTACTTACGAGAAAATGAATGTCACTGTTCTAAAAGCGTGGGGCGCTCGATATCAATCGTTATAATTTTTCACTAGATTCATTCCGAAATACAGAGTTAGTTTAAAAATGTTATACAAAGCACCCCACGCTTTTAGAACAGTGACATTAATTTTCTCGTCAGTAATTTAACGATTATGTTTTACTTTTAGTTCGATTAACTTTAAAAGCGTGTTTTTAGTTTTTTTTAAACTATAATTTATTTTACCAATAAGTTGCTAGGAGAGGTTGATGGGTTCGAATTTGTTGAAACACTGAATGCGCCAGCTCACACTGCATTGATTGTTCGTGACTTTTTCTACGAAAATGAAACCCAAATCGTTCCAAAACCATCGTATTCACCTAATTTTTTAGCATTGTGCCACTTCTGGCTATTCCCTAAACTCAAAAGATCACTCCAATAACACCGTTTTGAGTCAATTGAAGAGTTTCAAAAATCGCCGGTATCACTTTTAGCCTTCATGAAACCAAGCGTAACTGATGAATATTTTGATGTCAAATTTCACACAGATGTCAAGGACAGTGCCAACAAGCTGAAAAAGAAAAGAAAAAAAAAATTGAAATTCCTTAAGCCCTGGGAAATTTAAATTGAAAACTGGTCTTACTTTTGGACACAGTAGTATTTCTGTAAAAAGAAAAAAATGGTTTTATCGAAATGTGAATCGTTCTCGGAGTTGGCCATCCGAACGACGCAGAAAGAATCGATCCTTTTTTTTTTTAACATGGAGGCGAGAGATTTGACCATTTGGATTTTCCAGACCAATACTTTTTGCGGGTAGTTTTCGGGTTTTTCTACCAATAACTTGCTAGCAGCGCTTGATGGGTTTTTACACTCTTGGGACTTGAACTCTATTACATTGAATTCTAGATGGCAGCAAATTGCTTCGTCCACATTTTTTCTCAGCGTCAGTAGGCAAACACCTTTTTTTTTGGATTTTATAGTTTGATACGCTGTTGAGGTTTTCGGTTATGGTTAAATAAAGATATCGAAATTGATATGATTTCATCGACAATGAGCTTTTTTTAAGTATATATAATTTATTTGATGGATGAAATTAAACACAGTAATAACTCTTCAGTATATCTTTCCTGTTTGGAGCGGGAAAAAAAATGCGTAATATTCTTATGTCATAAAAATGCCTGAATGACCGAATGCCTGGCGCTCGGTACCACAGGTTTCGGTTTCGAGTCCTGGCAGTGCCATGGATATTTATAGTGGTTCGGAATCCACTTTAAATTGTAGGTCCCAGTCTAATAGGATCGTAGAGCATTGGGGGGTTGTGTTACTCCGCGTCCGCATGTTTATCTTCCAGTTACACGCACCTCCTGGGTAGTGCTAAGTGAGTAACGTCGATGCAGCATGCCTTAAGGCATCCAAAACAATTGTCTAAGAGTTTGCCAGCTGCATTAGAACAACAAACAACAAAAAAAAAAAACTTATGTCGTAAAACCGACGACGTCAGTTAAATATGTAAATATGCCAATTAGGAATTATAAAATAAGGTTAAAATAAAAATGTATTGTTTTATTAAACATAATAAATAGTTAATTACTCTACTATCTGGAATGTAATTTCTAATATTAATTTTAACACTTCGTATACGGCCAGATGGCGGAATGACTAGTGCTCGGTGCCAAAGGTTTCGGGTTCGAGTCCCGGCGGTGGCGTGGATGTTTGTAGTGGTTCGGAATCCACTTTAAGTCGTAGATTAAGTTCTAATATTACTATTGGGCGTAGAGCTGACAACCCTACCCCCAACTGCAACCAAGTCAGACTTCTACCTACTGGTGCTCCATCACAGTAGAAGCTGCCCACACCCTTTGCCTCCTTCCATGAGCCCACACGTGTTCTTGGAATTTATCTACCAAGTGGAATAAGAAACAACACTTTGTATGATTTGGGTTCAAGTGGTCTGGAACGGCATTGAGTTTCCGAATGAGTGGACTCCATTCGAAACCTGATAAAACGAATAAGAATGAAACTCTCATGTGTATTCCAGACATGCGCAATAAATTAATAAGCTGGAAAATTGTTCTGTAGGGTAATGGATGCGACTCCTCTCCTCTCGATGTGATACTAATTCCAAATCTTGGTGGCATCTCTTAATAGATTAACATATCACCCATTTGCTTCCTGAGTAACATTAAATCTGCTACAGATCCTTTTTTTTTTTTTAGTTCGATTGCAATAATTACTAGAAAAAAAAAAAACCCAAATATTCTTTTATATTTGGAAGATGGTAATTTTATAAACGTTTTGAAAAACCCGGATAATTTATAAGTCATTAAAAAAAAAAAAAAATGGGCGACACACTCGTTTTGTGAAAGTTATAGGTGATCGCAAATACACGTGTCGAAGACGAAGACAACTCGTAAATTGAAAACGAACTGGCTCTTGAACGAATCTCAATGCTTTTTCTCCTGCTACTATTTAATCAATTTCACACGTGCCCTCACAGCTATTGGGTACAACGTACTAGCTTATTTACAGATGTTTTTAAGCTCTTGCAAACGACTTTACAACTGTTTTCGTGCTCTCATTTTTAGTAACGGATGATTTGATTAAATAAAGCTGACTAACTCCTAATATCCGGGTATCCTTGATATAAAAAAAAAAAAGAAACATTTTATGTACATATTTTTTATTTTTTATGCATTGTATGTGTTTATCTTTTTTTTTTATTTTATTTTTAGTAAGTAAGGTGAAGCTCCTGAAGCTAAAATTAGTTTTTTCAAACGATCGTTGACGATTTACAAACGATTCTACTGCTTTAAATTTTTAATATAAAATTTATCAGATGCTAGATTTTCAAACGATTGGACATCAAAATACAAAAGTACCCAGTAAAAAAAAAAAAAAAAAAAAATATATATATATTTTTTTTTTTATGGTTTATACATTATATATGTTTATCGTTCTCATTTTGTAGTGCATAAGATGAAGCTCGTGAATCTAAAATAAGATGCAAACGATTTTTGACTATTCACAAACGATTTAAAATTTATTTGGTACTGGACCTTTAAAAGATAGGACATAATATAAAATCTAATCAGTGTCGATTTTTTTTTAAATTTATTTTATTGCCCAATTTTTGATTATATTTTTCATATATTTGGGATTGGATTGATTTTCATATATCTGTTATAAAAATGTAAACAATATATATGTATATACATTGTTTATACAAAACATTTATATATTTATTTATATATATATTGTTATACAAAATTAATAATTTTCATACCAAATTGTGCCACATTTTAAGTCTGCTTGTGAGTTTATTTTTTATTTATTCATTTTTATTTTTAAAAATGTTTGTTTTTTTTATTTATATTTTTTGTTAAAATGTTTGTTGTTTTTTTATTTAATCAGGTATTTTTGTAAAAATGAGTTTGTATATTATAAAGATAAATGTACTTTAAACGAATACGTTTTTTGGAATTTATTGCCCAAAAATACCTTCAGAATATTTGTAATACTTGAGAGAAGAGGTTTCTACTTCCTGAAAATTTAAATCGATTATTTATCGTTCAAATATCGATTAAATATCGTTTATTTGTGAGAAAAGTGAAACAAAATTCCGATTTATACTTATTTCGTGTTGGATTATGAGCTCCCCCAAAAAAGCATATGAATTTAATTTAATTTAGAAGTTGAATTAAATTGTGTTAATTTAATATTTTTGCTTTTTAACGATAGCATATTGAAGTTTAAACTTTCCCCCATTTTTTCCCATAAAATTAAAAGTTATTTACTTATCACATTTCACGCAAGCGAATGATATATTGATTTAATGACATACACTTAAGAACAATTTGAAGATTAAATCAGTTCAAAGAACTTTATTTTTCGCTATAGTATTTTGATAATCGCAGCAAATAAACACGTGATTTCCCCCTGCTTTACGATTGGTCAAAACAGGGAGCCGCTCAGATATCGATTTTGCAAAGCAATATCATTATTTTGCTGTAATGGCAACTGTTTCAAAAGAAATTATTTTTGAAATGTTTGGATAACGTTTAGCTTTATATTGTGATAATTATAATGATGCGATTTGTATGATAGATATTATGATAATGAAGATGTTTACCATCTTCGTCATATGTTTTTATATCATTAAATCGTAGTATATTGAAATAAAATTTAATAAGCTCAATTTATAAAATTTTTTTATATAATTATGTTTAAAAAGGAAGTGTTCTAATATACTTTTTTTCTGTACAATGTTTTAGTTTCACACATTTTTTTTTGTCAACACATGTTTTCTCCCCCTTCCTTTAAAAAAAACACTTTTATTTGTGATAGTAGTGTATAGAACGGAACCTCATCAGTGACTAGCACTCTGGATCTCGGTGACTTCGGTTCGAGTCCCTGCAGTGCCATGAATAAACAGTAGTAAAACATAATATCACTGTAAAGCATTAGGGGTAGGGCTGACAACCCTATGCTTAAAAATTAATAAGCTTATTAATCACCTGCCACTAAATCTGATAGAGTGCAGATGGCCTTGCCCCCAAATTAGGCAGTTGCACCAATGAACAAGAAGTGTATAAAATTCCGAGTAATAAAAAGTACTATACTGTAAAAGTAAGTTATTTTACTGGTTGAAGAAATCGAATATATGATTTTTAATAATATTATATTCCATGCATATATTATTTTTCAAAAATGAAAAATTCTTAATATAAAAATAAGAATTTTCGTAATTCTTTTACAAACCTGGATTGGCCTTGTGGTTAACGAATTGCATTTCTTAAAAAAATGAAGCACCCTGATGGGCAATTGGCTAGGGCTCTGGCCTTTGGTACCACAGGCCTCAGGTTCGAATCCTGGCTGTGTTATGAATGTTTATTAGTGGTTCGGAATTCACATACACAGTAAGTCCCGATCTAATTAACCTAAAGTGTGCAAAAAATGACTGTAGAGCATAGAAGTGAAACTTATAGTTCGGATTGCTCACAAGATTTCAAAAGAAGTTCATGTGTGTCTGGGAAATGAATATGAAATCAATAATATTGGATTCAAGGAAGAAGGAAAAGGATGGGCGACTTGGATACCTCTCTTGATGATGTCCATTCCAAATTGTGGTGATACAGGGGACCAATACTAATCTGCAAAGTGATCGGTCCCATTGTAATGCGGTCAAAGGACTTTATGGATTCATTGAAGTGACACTACCTTCATCATCATCATCAGTGCCGCAACAGCCCCATGATGGTTAGGCTGTCTGCTTGCTGGCAGATTTCTAAACAGGAGATGTTTTCTTTTTACGGGGTAGGATTGCTAGCACTACGGCCAATGCTCTCTGCGCTCAACGCTATTAGACCGGTACCTACGGTTTAAAGTGGATTCCGAACCACTACAAACATCCTGGACTTCCGCCAGGACTCGAAACCGAAACCCTGGTACCGAGCGCCAGAGCCAGTGCCTCCGTATTTTGATATACAATAAATTGAATAGTAAATTTACATGATCTAAACAAGTCATGGAATTTTAATGATTTTGTAGAATTTCAAAATGGTTGGATATATGCGAAATATATGCATGCTCATGATTTTGTAATCTACATATACGCTTCTTTTTCAACGTAATTTATAATCAGAAACGTGGAAATTAAACTCCAAGAACATGGATTACATCAGGACCTTTGAGACTAAAATTTTGAAGCAAAATTTTTGGACAAAAATTTGACAGTAATATATGGATTAGTAGACCAAACAAAGAAACAGAATACCTAATTTAAAATAGACATTGTGACATACATCAAATCACTAAGAATCCGCTGGCTCAGACATGTACATCGCAGAGATGAGGGAAACATCATTAAAAAGGATTATGTTATGTAAATTGTTCAGCAATAAGAAGAGAGGAAGACCAAGGGAAAGACGAATCGATAGTATCGAAGAAGATCTTAGCCAGATGAAAATTATTAACTGGAAGAGATTGGCATTGGAGTGAGACAGATGGAGAGCTGTTGTGTTGGAGGATCTAGCCAGTACAAGGCTGTAATGGTAGTAAAGAAAAAGAATTTATAATAAGTATTTCTTCACATTAAAAGAATGTATTACTGATATATCTTTGTAATACATACAAAAATGCAAAAGTCGTAGTGCATTTTTTTAGTATTACGGAACATGATTAATAAATAAAATATACGACAATAGTTGTACATAATTTGATATGCAAACTTGGGTTCGAAACACCAACTGCTTTTTTTGTTCGACGCTGAGTTATTATTTCGTGAGAACATTACTAAACAAAAATTCCATGGAAAAAAAAGATTTACCTCAAGAATGCAGAAATCCGAATTGTTGAGCAACAGAGATTGTATTTCAGTTCTCATTACACATTCATTGTAATCATTGGAATTTCGCGTAGTACGGTTGGGTTTCAAGTTCTATGTAAATGCATGGATCCTTCATTACAATATATCAGTGACACGTACTAGGTTTTTTATTCTAGAATTCCAGACTTTTTTCGTTAAGTCTGATCGGCAAAGTGATCATGTAAATGTAGTCAAGAGACTTTATGGGCTCATTGGTTGAAGAGAGACTTTATAGAGAAGGAGACTTCATGGACTCATTGGACTTAAAAGTGAAAATACCTCCGTATTACAAAAGTTGAAAGAGAAAATATACAATAGATTGAATATATAAATTTACATGATCATGGAATTTTAATCTAAGCGAGTCATGGAATTTTAATGATTTCTTAGAATTTCAAAATGGTTGGAGATATGGAAAATATTTGTTTGCTCATGATTTTTGCAATCTACACATAGGCGTCTTTTGTCAAACGTAATTTATAACCAGTATTTTTTCACATTAAAAGAATATATTACTAATACAAAGATGCCGAAGTCATTCTGAAGTATTTTTTAGTACCAAGAAACATGATTAATAAATATAATATACGACAACAGTTTTCTTGTACATAACTGCTTTTGTTCGACGATGGGATTATTATTTCGTGAGAACATTACCAAACAAAAATTCCTGGGAAAAAAAAAAGATCTACCACAAAAATGCAAAAATCCGAATTGTTGAGCAACAGAGATTGTATTTCAGTTCTCATCGTAATCATTGGAATTTCGCGTACGTTGGGTTTCAAGTTCTATGTAAATGCATGAATCCTTCATTACAATATATCAGTGACACGTAGTAGGTTTTTCCCTAGAATTCGAGACTTTTTTTCGTTAAGTCTAGACGCTCTAAATTTACGAATTCGGGTTTATGCCACCAGCCAACGTAAACAATCGTAGCGTTAATGGGTTAAGCGAAGTTCGAGCCAATGATGGTGCATGCAGGTTTTTTTTCTTTCTTTATTACGATGAGGTCATTCATAGGACGAGACCGAGTGTAGTGGGAAGCGTAATTTGGAAGTCATTATGATTGTTCTTTTGATTGCGGGCCTGAGCTCTGGGAACTTGAGTGTGGTAGCCAACCTTCGTCTTTGTTTCTCATGCCTAATTCAGTCGGGTTTCAGAAACTGTGATTGATTTATTGCGGTCTGCGTTTTGCGAAAGCAGTCTCAGTTAACTAACTAATGAATTAACTATTATAAGCATTTAGTTATTTATAATGAATGGAATGAAGGTTCATTTGCATTATTAGTTTTATTTTTTATTATAACATATAAAAATGGATGTTTTACATGTGTGTATTTTTCCAGTATTATCTAAAAACTATAAGTTTTTATCATTGATTTCTTTATTTTTTTATATGGCGTATAGTCGGAAATGTCGAAAAAATTGCCACAATTTAATTTTTTAATTAGACAAAAACATGATTTTATGCCCCGTGCCATCTGGTTGCGTAATCGTGTATCGTCTATAATTTTTTTTTATTTTTAAAATTTTTTATTTATTTTTGTCTTCGCAAATTTTCTGAGAATTAAAATGTTAATTTTTTTATTTAATGTGATTGTATTTTAATATATATATTTTGTTTGTTTCAAATGTTATATTGTTTTGGTTTATTTATATATTATATTTTTGAGTCTGATTGCTGAGTGACCTCTGGCGCTCGGTGGCACAGGTTTGGTGTTCGATATCCGGCGGGTCCTTGGATGCTTGTAGTGGTTCGGAATGCACTTTAAACCGTAGGTCCAGGTCTAATATGACTGTTGGGCATAGGGCTGACATCTCTACTTTGTAAAAAGTTATATTTTTAATTTTTTTTTTAACAAATAATTACTTGGAATAATTTTTTCTTAATAATTTGCCAAACAATAAATAACACTTTTCACTGATACGTTTTCCTAATAAAATCAACTTAATTGTAAACTATGCATGGTACCATTATGTCAAGAATCGGACTATATCCTGTATTAATTGCAAAGAGATTTAACAAATCCATTATGAAAATATGCAGAAATCAACATATAATTTTAAAGTATCCCACCAAATTAAGTTCAACATATTTTTAGATTTTAGATTGCAAGTTTAGTGCATCTATTATAATCTAATTTTGAAGAAATTGCAATTAAAGAATGAAATTTTTATAATGGTACCATACAAAGTATGCCTGATACCATTATGTCAAGAATTGAGCTATATCCGGTATTAGTTTCGAAGAGATTTAACAAAGAATCGTATAAAAATATTCAGAATTCATATGATTTTATGACATCTTACCAAATTTCGTTAAGTCCAACATAGTTTTAGATTGCTAGTTAGATGGAAGGCAAATTTAATGTATCACTTAATTTCGTTAAGTTCAACGTAATTTTAAATTGCAAGTTTAAGTGGAACTTCAAAAACATTAAAGTTTTAAATTGGAAGGCAAGTTTAATGCATTTTATATGGATTCTGAAGACATTGTAACTTATAGAACGAAATTTTTATAATCACAAAAATTATTAAAAAAAAAAAAATAAAAATTTGCAATAACTAATCTGTATTGTGCCACAATCATTTATATCTTTCTGATGCACAATTGTTTATTATTCTGTCGTCTTTATTCAAATGCAGCAGCCACTCCTTTGCAGTGGTTTTGAATTTCACATAAACAGTGAACAAAGACTAAAAACAAACAGCGAGCGGCGTCTGAATTTGATGAATTATTTTAATTAGAATAGAGCGCGACGTTTGATCAGAGAGCGACTTGTAGTAGACAAGGTCAAGGGTACTTACGGAACAGCATCTGTAAAATTGCAGTGGTGTTGAGTAAATATTTAATGTTCTTATCATTCGTTTGATGTGCCGTTGCAGTGATAACGGTAAATTAAGCTCTACAATATCTGACTTCTAAACAAAAATTCCTTTTCATGCTTTCACCTCCGCTTTCAAAAAAAAGAATGAATAAATAATTAAAGGTTTTTATTAAATATTGTTGTTATTCATTATTGTTATATTTATTATTTTTCATAAACAGTGTTAATATTTATTATCGTTATATTTATTAATGATAATTAATAGTATTAATATTTATCATTGTTATATTTATTAATGTTAATAAATAGTGTTATTATTTATAATTGTTATATTTATTAATGTTATTAAATAGTGTTAATGTTTATTATTGTCATATTTATTAATGTTATTAAATAGTGTTAATGTTTATTATTGTTATATTTATTAATGTTAATAAATAGTGTTATTTATTATTATTATATTTATTAATGTTATGTATATGTATATTAACTGTTATTTATTATTGTTATTATTATATTTATTGATGTTAATAAATAGTGTTATTATTTACAAATATATTTATTGTTGTTAATAAATAGTGTTATTATTTTAGTTTTTGATAAAGGAATAAAAATTTTAAATAGTGTATTATTTTTAATCACCGAACATTTTGCGGAAGTCATTTGCTGCTTAATCAGTAGTTGGTTAGCAGATTCAATGGATTCTACCACCATATTTGGATTCACGGAATCTTTAGAATTCTCTGCTCTTTCTCCAGCTTTAAGCAGTTCTTAACTTTTCGCCTACACATATATTGCATCCATAGGTATGGAAGCTTTCTGTTCAACTCCGATTGTAGGGTTTCGAACCGAGTCCCTTTCTGTTCAAAAACATTACACATTATTAGCCAAACTTCTGATTTTGAACTTAGTCACTTTAAAAGTAAAAGTTTTGAAAAAAATATTTTCTTGAAAAAAATAATTACTTTAAAATACTTTCATGATAAATGAATTAAATTAAAATACTTTCTATTTAAAATAATGTTCAAAAAAATTTCAATATGAAAATAACTAAGTTTAAATGAAACATTTTCAATATGAAAAACGACCACGTTAAAGTGAACCGTTTCCAAATGTGAATAAATAACAACATTAAGATGAAATGTTTCGAATGCTCTTATGCCGTGCTTTCAAATATGTCGTAAGAGGATCACAAAATATGACTTCCTAAAAACATTTCAGTCCCATCTTATTTTGCAAAACAAATTTCACCCCTAGAAGATCTCATAAAAACTTCCTCCTTTCGCTCCACCCTTCAGCAGCAAAAATCCTATTGCCAAACTTCGTTTATGAACTCTCGAACTTTTAAAAATCCATATATTGGCTTAAAAAAGATCTCCCCCACCCCCCTACCATCCACACAAAATCGTCCCTTTCCGAGCACTACATTTTCCCCCACCGTGGCATGTCTGTTCTGCAAATACGCAATGGTCTTTTCAGGGCTGGGGAGATGAGTTGTTCTGGTAGGTAGTGGGGATGCGAATTTCTCATAAAGAAATCTAGCTGTGATGGCTTTCTTTTTCTATCACTGGCAAATCTTTCTTCAAGTTCTTGAGGGTCGATGAATGGAAATATTCCTCTGGATCTCTTCGGTCGTTGCCATGACAACTGGGGGGGACGTCTGTTCTCAGTCTCGCCTCCAGACTTCCCTATGAGGGTGGGTAAAGGATCGATGGATTCTTTTCTTCAAGAAATCCAATTCCATCCCCCTTCATCTTCTTTTTTTTTTTTTTTTTTTTTGCCATCCTTGCCTACTTTAAAAAATCCTTCATTTTATGGTGAAGCGTGGCTTGGATGGACATGGGTTGGACAACAAGTTGTTGAATAGAGGATGCGGTTGGAAAGAGGAAGTGATCTTGGTGTGTGTGCGTCTGGCAATTTTGATATGGATCTGAAACTTGTCTTTGGAATTATTTATTGTTATTGAGGGGATATCTTGGGAGGATCTGAGTACTTAAATTTATTTTTTTTGTCTGACGAAAAGAGATATTCAAGGAGGGAGACAGAATCAATGTCCATTCAGGAAATAAATATTTCATTCCATCTTTGAATGGATACATAAAGTTTACAATTTGCCATTCAAATTTAAATTGCTTATATTTTTTATTCGAGTCTTATTTCTTTAACTATGTTATTTTATGAGTTTTATATGTCTTTTTTTAAATGATATTCTGTCTTCAATTTAGGTTTATTATGTTTTAAATTAAATAGTAGACCATGTTTGTTGAGAAGACATCAAAAACGCCATTGAACGTCATCAAGATCTTTAGGATTTTGATGGCGTTTGTTTTTGGGTTTACAATTTTGTTTGTACTTGGGAGTAATTGATGGATATTGTATTGCGGATTATTTATTTCTATTATCTTTTAGAGGGTAATATGATAATATGCATGAACAGGCTGATAGTTTGCATCTGTATCATATCTTTTCATTGTTCAATAATCGACGTTCAAAAAACAGATGACTGGTTCAGAAGGTTTGGCTGAAATTGGAAAATATTATATTGGTTCTCTAACAATAAACAATGCAGAATATATCGTATATATGAAAATAGAGATTGAGTCTACATGAGGACATGGGTGGACAACAAGTTGTTGAATAGAGGATGCGGTTGGAGAGGAAGTGATCTTGGTGTGTGTGTGCGTTTGGCAATTTTGATATGGATCTGAAACTTGTCTTGAATTATTTATTGTTATTGTCTGAGGGGGATATCTTGGGGGATCTGTGTACTTAAATTTATTTTTGTCTGACGAAAAGAGATATTCAAGGAGGGGAACATAGGATCAATCTCCATTCAGGAAATAAATATTTCATTGCATCTTAAAATGGATACATGGAGTTTACAATTCGCCATTCAAATTTAAATTGCTTGTACTTTTTATTCGAGTCTATTTCTACAATTGTGTTATTTTCGAGTTTTAGATGTCTTTTTTTAAGTGATATTCTATCTTCAGAGTAGATTTATTATTTTTGAAATTAAATAACATAACATGTTTGTTGAGAAGAGAAAGATCGTGATGGCGTTTGTTTTTGGATTTGCAATTTGTATGGACTTGGAGTAATTGATGGATATTGTATTGTGGATTATTTCTTTTCTACAATCTTCTAGAGGGTAATATGACAATATGCATGAACATGCTGACAGTTTGCATCTGTATCATATCTTACCATTGTTCGAAATGTTCATTGACGTTCAAAAACAGATGATTGGCTCTGAAGCTTTGGCTGAAATTGGAAAATGTTATTGGTTCTCTAATCTCAAGCAATACAAAATATATCGTATATATGAAAATAGAGTTATACTAATCTCTTACAAAATTTTTTAAGGAAATTGTGTCACACATGGAGAAATCTACCCCCCACCCCACCTACCTCATTTCCCACATTTATCCTGATGGTGGCAAAAATTATTGCTGTTGAGTATGTCAAACAACCATTTTTGCATTATTTTAGTTAAATAATGGTGTTTATATATTTTCATAACATTCAGTAAGTATTGTTTCGTTATTAAGTTGTATTAAATATATACAGCTTTGCAAAATGTACAAAAACAAAAGCAATTTTAAGTTTAATATATTTTATAAGTAAATTTTCAATTTTTTAAAAATATTTTAAACTAAATGAGACACTGGTATCTTTTATTTTATATGTCTTTAAATCTAATTACATTCCATCTTTTCGCCAAATGCATTTTAATTTTAAAAGCAGGCATAAAAATTCTTCTTTAGTTTTTGTTTCTCTACTCATTTATTTCCCTGCCAAATTTTTTGAAGAACACATTCCATTAAACTAAGCCGTTGATCTTGCATTATAATTTTTTTTTTAAAAACCCTCTCTACTACTGTCTTTTCATTATTTTCCTTTTTTATATAAATCCTATTTATTTTTGAAGAAAAAAAAAAAAAAAAAAAGAAAAAGAAAGGATTATAAAAATGAAGAATCATTTTAATGTATTTGTTTAGTTGATTTAATCAAACTTACAATAAATTGGATTATTTTCTTGTAATACGCTTTGTAATTATATATAAATAAATATTTTAGGTTAATGGTTATGTGTCTGATGTGAGTCTTTCGTTTATTTTTATTAATCCGGACATTTAATTATGTCTCTTTAAAAACAAGTAATATAAAAAAAAAAAATGTAAGTCAATTCCTACTTTTTTTCACTATAGTGCAGAAAGTCCTTTATAAATAATTTTCTTTCATTTTTTTAAATTTATCTAGCACCATCTATTGGTAGATATATACTTAAATCTAAAAAACAAAAACTAAAATTAATTAATTAAATTTAATTACTGAATTACTATTTGAAAAAAAGTTCCACTACAAGTTAAAAAAAAATGTATTTGAACTTGCGTGGAGGAATAAAAAAGTATTTTATGAACGATTGAAAATTTGAACAAGATATATATAGGAAGAGTGTGAGCTAATAGAAGGAATTGAATAAATATTTTAGGTTAATGCTTATGTGTCTGATGTTAGTCTTTCGTTTATTTTTATTAATCCTGACATTTAATTATGTATTATTTATTCTCCCTTTAAAAGAACATTTGTTCCTACTTGCTGTTCAGGTAATGCGTGCATTCCTACCATCCCACGCATGCATCTCTCAATTTCAAATTAGACACGTGACGTATTTAAAAATGCACACTCGAAACCAGAGACTTCCTTTTTTTTTATTTATTTTATTTAAAAAGTGTTCAGCCGCCAGCGCTTTGCAGCTGCGTGATGGAGAATCGTTACATTTCTGCATAACGGTGCAAAAAGAATGATTAGAACGGGAAAAGTAGAAGGAAAAGAAGAGAAAGAATGAAGATAGTATGATGATAGAGGTGCTGCACATAGGACTGCTTTTACGACCGGAAATCTCATTAACGGAGCAAGAAGTTCTTTGGAGGAGGAATCTATTCCACAATGAGTCTGTAATGTTCTGGCTCCATACTGCGAAATGATACAGAATGTAGCCGACTTTATGGTGTTTCCTGCGACAATAAAAGACTAGAAATTTACACACACAAACATCGAAGAATATGAATGTTCTTTTTCGTTCCATTTGCTATCTGCCGAGATGTGATACTTATTGAAAATGGTGTCGGAAATATCCGATTGCCATGCCTTTCGTCCTATTTACGTCCTAGGAAAAGTGAAGTTTCCTTGGTTTGAATCGTATTCTAATGAGTGTTTTTATCGTTCATTCGTTGAGCAAACGAGTCGCTCGTTTTCATATTCAAACTCATTGTCGTTTATAATGTTGTATTTTTTATTTGAAGTTTGATGAATATGCTTAGAGTTCTGAACCACTGATAAATTTTACATGAATTTCTAAACTTTATTAAATTAATATTTGCTTTATATGATAATTATTGAAAATGGTGTCGAAAATATCCGATTGCTTGCCTTTCGTTCTGTTTGCGTCCTAGGAAAAATACAGTTTCCTTGGTTTGAATCATATTCTAATGAGTTTGTTTTTGTCGTCCATTCGTTGAGCAAATGAGTCGCTGACTTGCATATTCTTTCTCGTTGTCGTTAGTTTATTGAATACGCTTATAGTTCTGAAAAATGATAGATTTTACATTTCTAAATATTATTAAATTAATATATGTTGTTATATGCCAATGTACCATGTTCAAGTAATTGTCTCTAAAGAAAGTACTATGCTATCTGCTTTTTGCTACCTACTGAGATGTGATACTTATTGAAAATGGTGTCGGAAATATCCGATCGTCATGCCTTTCGTCCTGGTAGCGTCCTAGGAAAAGTACAGTTTCCTTGGTTTGAATCATATTCTAATGAGTGTTGTTATCGTCCATTCGTTGAGCAAACGAGTCGCTGATTTGCATGTTGTTATTTATTATCGTTTTTAATGTTGTATTTTTTGTTGAATATGCTTATAGTTCTGAACAATTGATCATTTTTAAATGAATTTCTAAATTTTATTAAATTAATACATGTTGTTATATGTTGATATACCATGTTCAAGTTATTGTCTGTAAAGAAAGAACTTACAAATGTGTTTGTGATATCTACTCCATACTACGATATGATTCAGAATGTAGCTGGTTTTATGATTTTCTGAGACATTAAAAGGGCTTGATATTTATACTCATAAACATAGAAGAATGTGAATGTTCTTTTTCGTTCTATTTGCTATCTGCCGAGATGTGATACTTATTGAAAATGGTGTCGGAAATATCAGATTTCCATCCTTTTCGTCCTAGGAAAAGTGCGGTGTCCTTCGTTTGAATCATATTTTAATGAGTTTGTTTTTATCGTCCATTCGTTGAGCAAACGAGTCGCTGATTTGTATGTTGTTACTTATTGTCGTTTTTAATGTTGTATTTTTTATTTGAAATTTGATGAATATGCTTAAAGTTCTGAATAAATGATAAATTTTGCATGAATTTCTAAATATTATTAAATCAACATATGTTATTATATGTTGATGTACCATGTTCAAGTAATTGTCTCTAAAGAAAGTACCATGCTATCTGCTTTTTGCTATCTACCGTCCTATTTGTTGTCTACTGAGATGTGATAGTTATTGAAAATGGTGTTGGAAATATCCGATTGCCATGCCTTTTCGTCCTATTTGCGTCCTAGGAATAGTGCAGTTTCCTTGGCTTTAATCATTTTAATCCTTTTGTATCATTAATTTCCACAATACTGTAAAAGGAAAACATAATCAAATTTCCGTGGAGAATTTTCACTGTTGTATAATCATAGATTATTATTTTGATTTTCGATTACTTTTGTTTTATTAAATTATTTAAGTATTTGTATTATCTTTCTGGTATCTTTTGTTTAGTGTTGAGCATACTAAGTAATCTATACAAACATTATAACCTTTCATTACTTTGCCTTCATGCCACATCTAAGCTTCCATAATTAAGGCTGAGTAGCCCTCTATTTGTGCATTATCATTATTTATTTTTTAAAAAAAGTCAGTCAGTATCATTTTTTTTTAAAAGTAAGGGCATTATCATTCTTTTTTGTAAGACTTATTTAAAAACATATTTCATCCAGTTTTAGAATCAAAGGATTAATAAAATCCTAGCTAAATTATTTTGTATAAAAAATTGTTTTTAGTCTAACCATTGTAAAATGCTTTTTTAAAAATATGTATTGTATACTATATGAGTATTACAAAATTAATTGCCAAATTAATTAATACACGATTTTTTTGAGAAAAATGTATTTTTATTTTAAACATATTAGCGTGTATGTAAGCTGCATGATTATGTATTCTATTATGTTTTAGGTATTCTATGTCAAATACTGGCAATGCTAAATTTATCCAGCCTCAAATGATAATACGTCAAAGGGAAACCATTTCACTTTACTAAATTAATTCATACATTTGAACTGTGATATCCGTTTGTTCCAAATCATATTTATAAGCACAAAAGGAGTTAACTAGAATCACCCACATGGGTGCTGCTAGCTTCCTTCTTTTCTATCGTCCAAATCAGTGTCGAGACCTGGGCGGAAATATCCAAATCAACAAAAAAGAGGCCAGTAAATATCACTTCGACCCTATAATCATTTAGCCTCGTTTCGTTCTGCCTGGATAAACGGCACTGCTTGCCATGTGTTTCTCACAGGCTCGTAAAATGCTTAAGCAAACGATAATCGTGTTATGAATCTAGTAATAAAGTTCTTTATTACAGCGAACGAAGCGAGTCTGTGGCAACAGCATGGTAAATGAGTGTAAAACGATTTTTAAATTTGGCAACACTTTTCTTTACGAACGATTTTGAATGAATGGAGCCGAGGGAAAGAAAATGTGTTTTTAATAATGTAGAATGTTTTTTTTTTTTATTATCATTTATTGTATCTAAATAGAAACATTATTTTTATTTGTACGAAAGTGAAGGTGAAAAGTAAGATACTAACCTTTCAAGAGTAATAAGTATAATATATTTGAAAAATTTAATTAAAATAAGATTCTTTTTTTTTTCTGATCTTTAAATATTCTTTTGCATCCAATTTATTTTTTTGCGTGTGTGATTATCTAAAGTTGATTTACTAAATTTTAATTTCAATTGAATTACATTAAAAAAGAACTGCTAATAAAAATATTTAAAAACATATTGTAGAGTAAATGGCATACTTAGTTTGAAATAAAATAAATTTTAATTTAAAAATGATGAAAATGAAAAGTTCTTTATTACAGCGAACGTAGCAAATCTGTGGCAACAGCGTAGTAAATGAGTGTAAAACGATTTTTAAATTTGGCAACGCTTTTTCTTTACGAACGATTTTGAATGAATGGATGAAAGAACAAAAAAATGTGTTTTTAATAATGTAGAATGTTTTTTTTTTTTTATTATGATTTATTGTATCTACGTTACTGAATAGAAACATTCTTTTTATTTGGAACGAAAGTGAAGGTGAAAATAAGCTGTTGACCTTTCAAGAGTAATAGGTATAATGCATTTGAAAATTTAATTAAAAAAGATTTTTTTGTTCTAATTCTTAAATTTTATTTTAAATGCAATTTATTTATTTTTTTGTGTGGGATAATCTAAAGTTAATTTACTAAATTTTAATTTAAATTGAATTACATTAAAAAATAATGTACTGCTAATAAAATGTACAAAAAATTTTTTAAAAAAACATATTATAGCGTAAATGACTTACTTAATTTGAAATAAAATAAGTTTTAATTGAAAATGATGAATCTGGTAATAAAGTTCTTTATTACAGCGGACGGCAAGTCTGTGGCAACAGCATGGTAAATGAGTGTAAAACGATTGTTAAATTTGGCAACGCTTTTGTTTACGAACGATTTTGAACGAATAGAGCAAAGAACAAAAAATGTGTTTTTAATAATGTTACTGAATAGAAACTCTTTTTATTTGGAACGAAAGTGAAGGTGAAAAGTAAGATATTGACCTTTAAGAGTAATAGATATAATGCATTTGAAACATTTAATTACAGTAGGTTTATATAATTTTTAATTAACATAGTTTTTATTTTGTATGGAATTTATTTGTTTATTTTTTTCGTGCATGATAATCTAAAGTTAATTTACTAAATTTTAATTTTAGTTAATTGAATTAGATTTTAAAAAAAACCTGCTAATAAAAAATGTGTAAAAAAAAATGTTTAAAAAAATATATTGTAGAGCAAATGACGTATTTAATTTGAAATAAAATAAGTTTTAATTTAAAATAAGATTTGGATATTTTTGAATTAAAAAAATTGCAATTTTAATGAATAAATTTTCAGTTTTTGCCATTATATATATGTGTGTGGTAATAATTATGGAGTAAATATTTATTAATGCTAACAAATTGTGTGATATGTGACTTTTATGAATTTATTTAAAAATCAAGCTACAAATTAAAGGAAATCGTGGACATATTTTTAACTGCGCTATCTATTTTTATAATTATATCATCATGTAGAGTTTTTTTTAACTTTATAACGGAAATATTTGAAAATAAATAAGTATTCTTCTTTATAATAAATAAAAAAAAAATAATAAAATAATAATAATAATAAAATAAATAAATATCTCTTCTTTATCCATCTGTTGTATTTAATGCACAGTTCATTGAAAGAACGCGTCAAAGTAGGTTGTTCCGATTGTTTTGAAACATGCTTTACACTCTTCTGTTGTGACATTAAATGTATAGCAGGTGGGGACACTTTTTCTACTCTTCCTTTGGCCTACTTTCTTCCTAGATCAAAATCGAATCGTTTAGGTGTTTTTCAAATTGCTCAAGCTATCGCTTCACCACGAATCATCATTGTCTTTGCCTAAATTCGTTTTACCACCTGCGTTACATTTATGATATGTTTTTCAATTTTTTTTTATATTCTTAGTAAGAATTTTATGGATTATTTAATATTTTATTATTTTTTAATGTGCTTTATTCTACTTTTTTTTTTAAGTCCTCGCCTTTATCTTTACAGAGTTACAGAGTTTTTGATGCCGTAATAAAAATATCTTGAGTTATTTTTAAAATAATGGGAAGTCGGAAATTCTGATATTTTTCTAGATTGTTTTGTGATCTTGTATATTTTAATAAAAAAATCTATTCAATAGTTGGTAAAAAGTTTGTAAGGTGACTATAATAATTGGTTTGAATTTTTGTTAAAAAATAAGGAAATAGTTTTAGCTTATTATGTATTTGTTAGAAAATATTGTAGGATTTTGTTCTAAATAATTTTATTTCTTTTTTGAACATATTTCTTAATGCCGCAGTATAAAAATTTTCAATCTTTATTAGTAAATCAATTATTTAAATGAGCTAAAATATTCAAATTATGTATTATACTAAATTTTTGTGAATGATCATACAACTGTACAAAATTCAAATTAAGAGAAACCACTATCGTATTACACTGATTTCAACTTAATGGCAACATCTAGACAACATCTAGACACAGCAACATCTAGACCAAGTTAAAGAACCCATGTGGTCTCATGGAAGGAGGGAAAGGGGTACAATTACACCAGTAAGTAGTAGTCAGAGTTGGCCCCGAGACACTGACTTTTTACGGGGTAGGATTGTTAGTCCTACACCCAACAGCCATATTAGACCGGGACCTGCGGTTTAAAGTGGATTCAGAAGCATTACAAACATTAATAGCACCGTCGGAACTCGAACCTGAAACCTGTGTCACCGAGCACCAGAGCGCTTGTCATTCGGCCATCAGAAACCCTCAAATAAAAAAATTTACTTCTAAGCATCATAACTGTTAACGGTAGAATCTTTTTGTTGGTGCAAAAGCCCCATGGTAGGCCAAGGCCGTCTGCCTACTGGTAGATTTCAAAACAGGAGATGTTTTTTTTTACGGGTAGGATCGTCAGCCTTACTCCCAACAGTCATATTAGACTGGGACCTACAGCTAAAAGTGGATTCACAACCACTTGAAGCATCCATTTTCACCAACGGGACTCGAACCCGAAACTATGGCACCGAGCTCCAGAACACTAGTTACTCAACCATCATGTTCTGGTAACTTAATGATAATTGTTAGTTTTTAAAAAAATTTCTATGTTATATTGCTATCTGCTGAATGTCTAACATGATATTTTCTGAAGAATTTTTATCTTTTCCATTATATTAACATTAAATTCATTTTTGGCAATACATTGGTATCATTAAAAATCATACATTAAAAAAACAAATTCTTATATAAAAACAATTTATTTCTTCGCAATAAATCTAGAAATATTTTTTATTCAGCAGTGAATGTTCCATTTTAAAACGTGCTTATTTCAACCTTCCCTAAAGGTGCTTCCTTTATTGGAAACGGATCTCCGTTCTCTCTCTCCACTGGCGACACTTTTTCCAGTTCAATGAAAAATTTATCATCACCCATCCGAAATTTTCATTTCCCCACTGTAGTATCTTTTTCAATGAGCATAAATGCAATTTATTCACGTCGTCATTTCACTCTGCAAGTGAAAAAAGAAAAAAAAAAATCTACACAAAATCCAATCCTTCTCAGTACCATATCTCGCCAGAATGTAAAGTGTTGGTCCTAATCTGATTGTGGTTTGATGCGGATTCCTTTTTTTCCGGAAAACAGATTGTCCTATGTTGGGCCAATCGATTCTATTCCGTGCAACATATATCGTTGTCCTCAAGAGAGAACCATTTGGCTGCGGAACCCAGAGTTATCTATTCTTGCAGAAAACAGTTGGGAATTGCTCATACCGCCTACGCTTGATGCTGTTGTTGTTTGGTACGTGATGATATTGTGCGTTAAACATAGTTTTGGATGTATAGCGATGGAGGAAATGCTTGATAGCCATCTTCAGAAAGATATTGATATGGGTGCTGCATTTGTGTCAGGTTTGATGCGTGGGTTGAAATAAGGTTTCCTTTTTTATACAGAATTTAAAACCTACGCATCCGGTGTAATTGGACACGAATTGGGAAGAGTCTTATTTTGAAATCTGTTTTAAAAAGTTTTTGAAATTGACCATCTTTATTTTTAACTATTCCAATGATTATCTTTTTTCCCATTTGGGCCACAAACCAGCTAAACTTGTCGATTATTCGTCGTATATTTGTCAAACAAAACAACATATTGTATTGTCTATTGCAAAACATTGTGACCAAAAAACATTGCGACATCGAAACTTTGACGAAAAAGACATTGCAAAATGTGTATTGTGCGTATAATATATTATTATATTAGCTTAACATGAAAAGGATACATTTCTGTTTTTGACGGTCTTTTTAACATTTTAGAGATAAATAACATATAAAATATAAATAAATTCGCTTGTCATAATTGAACATGAATTGGAAAACTCTACGTCTCACTTTGAAATCTGTATTAAAAAGTTTTTTGAAATAGACTTTTCTTCATTTTTAACTATTCCAATGATTATGTTCTTTCTATTTGGGTCGCAAATCAACTAAATTTGTCGATCATTTGACTTGACTTTGAGATTTACGCTCGCGTTAACTGCTTTATCTCAGTTTATCAATAAGTCGATCATTCGTCATATATTTGTCGACCAAACAAACATATTGCAATGTCTATTGCAAAAAACATTGCGACATCGAAACCTTGACCAAACAACATTTCAAAATATTTATTGTGTGAATATACTATTACACTGAAGTGACAAAAAGTCATGGGATACCTCTTAATATCGTGTCGGGCCTCCTTTCGCCCGGCGAAGTGCAGCAACTCGACGTGGAATGGACTCAACAAGTCGTTGGAAGTCTTCTGCAGGAATATTGAGCCATGCTGTCTCGATAGACGTCCATAATTGTGAAAGCGTTGATGGTGCAGGGATTTTGGGCACGAACAGACCTCTCGATGATGTCCCATAAATGCTCGATGGGATTCATGTCGGGCGATCTTGGTGGTCAGATCATTCATTGGAATTGTCCAGAATGTTCTTCAAACCAATCGCGAACAGTTGTGGCCCGGTGACATGGCGCATTGTCATCCATAAAAATCCCATCGTTGTTTGGGTGCATGAAGTCCATGAATGGCTGCAAGTGATCTCCAATAGCTGAACATAAGCATTTCAGTCAATGTTCGGTCCAGTCGCACCAGAGGACCAAGTCCATGCCATGAAAAAACAGCCCACACCATTACGGAGTCACCACCAGCTTGAACAGTGCCTTGCTGACAGTTTGGGACCATGGCTTCGTGGGGTCTGCGCCACACTCGAACCCTACCATCAGCTCTTACCAACTGAAATCGTGACTCATCGCACCAGGCCACGGTTTTCCCATTCATCTAGGGACCAACCGATATGCTCACGTGCCCACGAGTCGCTGCAAGCGATGTCGTTATGTCAGTAAAGGCACTCGAGTCGGTCTTCTGCTGAATAGCCCAAGAAAGCCAAATTTCTCCGCACAGTTCTAACAGACAATGGCGTCCCATTGATTTCTGCGGTTATTTGACGCAGTGTTGCTTGTCTGTTAGAATTTACGACTCTTGCAGACATCGCCGGTCTCGGTCGTTAAGTGCAGGCGGTCGACCACTGCGCTGTCCATGGTGGGATGTTATGCCTGAAATTTCATACTCTCGGCACACTCTTGACACAGTGGATCTGGGAATGTTGAATTCCCTAACGATTTCGAAATGGCATGACCCATGCGTCTAGCCCAACTAACATTCCGCGTTCAAAGTCTGTTAATTCCCGTCGTGCGGTCATCATCACGTCAAAACCTCTATACATGAATAACTTGAACAGAAATGAAAGCACTGCGCATTTATACCTGTTCTACGCGATGCTACTGCCATCTGAAAATTTGCATATTACTATCCCATGACTTTTGTCACTTCAGTGTATATTAGCTTAACATTAAAGGGATTCATTTTTTGGTTTGTGATGGTCTTCTTAACACTATAGAGATAAGTAGTATATAAAATATAAATATTAATTTAGGTATCAAAATAAAAATAACACAGTCTTCTTTATACATATTGGAATTTTATAAACATAATATACAGGCTATTAATGTTGTCAAAGGTGCTTCTATCAACCAATTTGACGATCATTGTTTTAAAAGTTTCGCATTTTCAACTCAGTCCATATGTTCCGTTTTGGCTTACAGATTTAGAGTGCCCATCTCCATATTGGAATTTGATAAATTTAATATACTGGCTATTAATATTGTCAAATGCAACAAGCCAAACTAAGCCTTACAGATTTAGAGTGCCCATCCCTAAGGTAGTCATATTTGTCAGGGTTCGAACCACGTTTTCTCAATTTAGAAGTCCAACACGTTCAGCGGCCTGATTGCCAAATGGCTAGCGCTCTGGCATTTGGTATCATAGGCTTCAGGTGTGAATCCTGGTGGTGGCTAGGAGGGGTGTTAGTGGTTCCGAATCCACGTTAAGTTATAGATCCCGGTCTAATTAGCAATAATTAACCGGTCTAATTAGCATTATCATAGCAGTGGGCACAAAATAAACGAAAAGCGACAAACCAAACCGACACATTAACTATGAGGATCTCATTTTAAAAGCCATCTGTGTTTTTAATCTCAATTTGTTTTTCACAATTTTAAATTCTAATTCTATTCACATTTCTAATTCTATTCTTTGTCACAATATTAAAAGTCGCATCTTAAAAAAACGAAAAATTTTTCAAGGTCGCAACAGTACGAATGTGTTTGTGTCTGAGTGACGCTACGTGTAGGTTGATCAGAATTCGGCTTTAAGGTTCACTTGTCACTAATGCCCACGCGTTCGCCCTGTTTGAAGTTGATCATCCATTGGAAAGTAGTTCTTTTTTTTTTTTTTTTCATTGGAAGTTAGATTATCATGTAAAGGAATCAATGATCAAAACTAGTTTTAGGTAGTAATAGTTAGGATTCTTCTACTTAAGATAGAATTCCATTCCAAGATATTTCTTGAATCTATTCTGAAGTAAGTCGATGGATCTTATTTAATATTCGATTTTTAGTTGCATAACTTATATTTATATTTTATTTCAAATGATTTTAAATGACTAAGTTTACGTTATAACTTATTGAATATTAAAAAATTAAAATAAAATAAATATAAAAATAAGTAATATATAAAAAATATTTAAGTCAATTCCTACTTTTTTTTCACTATATTGCAGAAAGTCCTTTATAAATAAAACTGAAATTTTCCTCTACAATCAGGCGTTAACTATTGACATGCAACTTAAATCTAAAAAAAAATAACTAAAATTTATTAACTAAATTTAATTACTGAATTAATATTTGAAAAACTGTATTAACATCCAGTGTCATCCACTACAAGTTCAAAAAAATGTATTTGAACTCGAGTGGATGAAATATTTTAGTAACGATTGAAAATTTGAACAATATATATATATAGGGAGAGTGTTCACTAATAATAGGAATTGAATAAACTAAATTAAAAAAAATATAAATCACAAAGCAATATTAAAAAACAGTAAATTTATTTCAATGTTGTTGTTATCGTATCTCCTGAAGAGTACAAGAAAATCAAATATCGTGGTATTCCCGAATAATATTGGCCATGTTGACTGCCAGCTCGGAGTGTAAATCCTCTTCTGAGGGATGGTCCAGATAATGCATGGCGACTGCAACAGCTAGACATTCAAAGACATGATGAGGAGTAAGCTGGACATCAGGGCAGTTACCACATTTTTGGTATTTTTTAACGCCATCAGCTGAAATTTTCCTATTTTTGTGGTGCTTCAATCCTTAATCTTGTGAAAATAGCTGTTTTTCTGTCGCTATTTAGTTCTGTAATTTGATATTTAGTTTTGATTCTAGGAGGAATTATAAGTTTAGATTTTGCCAAGTCATTTGCATATGCAAGGGAAGTAGGAATGGCAGTCTGATCCAGACTTCTGGTATTCTTATTTATTTCAATGACGAATTCTTTTGAATGCTAATTAGCCTAAATATGAACAAGAAAACTTGTTAATGTTCTATTTTGTTAAACTGTCGTGTAATTATACCTCATTTCAACAATATAGTCTTCCTCATTATTTCTTTCTTCCTTCTCATGAAAATTCCTTTTTTTTTTGGAAATTAATCACTTCTTAATTTGACATTTTATCTTCATCGTGATCTATATTAGTAATGATGATTTATCTAGTTCTTCTTGCTTGTTACATTGTTCCTTTTATCATTTGTTCTAGTTGAGAGTCTGAATTTTTTTTGCTCATTTAAAAATCTAGACATCATAAATCAGATTTAAAAAAAAAAAATTAATTTTTAGTAAATTATTGTGATGTTATATTATAAAATAGCTAATTTAGTATCCAACTGTGAAAATGATGTATATACCAAACATATAATTTTCTTTGTATGTGTTCAATACAACTTGATGGAAGCAATGCAAATGTCTGATAGCATTGTAGAGATGGATGATTTGGTTTGTTGCTCTATGACCATTTTTGCACACTTTGGGTGGCAAATTGGGCACTTTGGGATTTTTTTTGCACACTGGCATTCGAGACAAAAGATGTTTTTCTTTTTACAGGGTAGGTTTATCAGACCTATGCCTCACAGCCATATTAAGCATCCTGTTTAAAATGGATTCCGAACAAACATTCATGGCACCGCTGAGACTCGGACTTGAAACCGGCAACAAGCGCCAGACCGCTAGTCACTTGACCATCTAGCCTTAATAATAACGCTAACATATAAAAACCTAATGATAACACTAATATATAAAACATGTAAAATAAACATATAATAACCAAATACTAAATCAAATACCAAATAAAATTAATATAATATAAAGCATAAAATCTTTTATTTGCTTTTCTATTATTAGACATTATTTTTGTTGTTAGTTAAGAAATAATAATTTGTTAACAAATAATATAAGAAAATTTGAAATAATATAAGAAATCACAATATATATATTTAACATTATAAATAAAGAAATTTATATATATAAATATAATTTCAAGATGTTTATTTTATCCTTTTCCTTTTTTTGCTACCCGCGGGTTTTACAAGTCCGTGCATTCTTGTCTAAAGAATTTACTTTTCTTTGTGAAATGTTTGATCCGTGAGCTCCCGCTGGGAAAGTGATGTAAAAAAATAAAATTATGTAATGGTTGCTTTTTCTTTAACAAAACGTCGCTTTCTGTTTACAGAGAAATAACAGCGGAAAGGTTATCTGCTTTCAGTGAACGCTCTTTTAGTAAGCATTTACTTAGTGATTTTAGTACAGCAGTGCAAATGTTTTTTATCCTTGTAGCTCTAATCTTTTGTAGTTTTAACAATTGAGCAAATAAAGAAAAACAGTTGTTTTTCTCCAGCTAATAATCGCAGCAGTTATGAAATTGCGAAAAAGTAGTTTAGGATGAAAATTAATCTGCTTAATTGTGAAAATTCTGCTTCTGCTACTTCTGTGAAATTAATCTGCTTTTTTTAATGAGTGGTGGGATTTATTAAAATGATTATATATATTTCTTTTTAAAAATTCTTACGTGCAAGAATTTTTTTAGATTTTGATTGAGGCTTTTAATTTGTTATTGATATCGTTATTATAAGTATTAAAATCTATGCAAAATTTTCATAGATTTAAGAAAAATAAATAAATAAATAAAAAATAATATTGTCTAAACTCTAGGCAAATATTTCATTCTGCAAACTTTCTTTTGAAAAATGTGCTAGGTATAATTCACCTTAAGGAAGAATGTGTAATTTAAACAATCGTAATTAAGGGGCCTGATGACCGAGTGGCTAGCGCTCGGTACTGCAGGTTTCGGGTTCGAATCCGGCTGTGTCATGGATGTTTGTGGTGGTTCGGAATCCACTTTAAACCGTAGGTCCGCAGATCGTAAGATCATAGAACGTTGTAGGGTTAGTGTTACTCGCGTCCGTAGTATATCTTCAAGCAACACGTTCACCCTGGGTGATGCTAAATGAGTATCAACGGTGCAGCCCTTGCTTATGGCATAAAGATTAACTGTCTCTGTATTGCCAGCTGCATAAGGACAACAACAGTCGTAAATATTTTTGTTTCTGAACAGGGACAATGAAACAAATGTGGATTCAAAATTAATTTTATTACAGCTTAATAGTAATTAATTTTTTATTACAGTTTAATAGAATTAATTTTTATTACAACTTAGTAGTGGGAATTATGATACAAACCTGGTGATTTTTTACTTGGGAGTAGGAATTTCTCAACTCTTTAAAAGATTCCGGAAATGAACGCGATTCTTCAGTGCCTCTCATAGAGAAACCTTTTTTTCATTTTTGATCGATTTTTTTGTAAAATCAGATAGTTCTTATGCTTTTTAACAATTAGTTCAGATTCTTGTAAGTTGGAAATGTGCTTTTCCTTCGCCATGGCAGTTTTCATTGTTGGTCAGTGATAAAGTTCATCCAATTCTTTATTCGTTCATTTCTTGATCTTGTTATCTTCTTACTTATCTGAAAATCTTTTGATCCGAATAGTTTTTTTTTTTTGCAATTCGTACGATTTCTTTGGCTTCATTTCCTGTCGATGGGAATCCTTTAAAATTTTTGACAAGCCGACCAATGCTCTTCAACTTATTGCGTATGAAAGAAATACGTAGGGCGAATTAAACGCAAACAATTGCAAAAACAATGCAACCAAAATAAAACTATCAAGTTCTTTAATGAAAATGGAAAATACATCCCTTTCCAGTGGATTCCATCGCATGTTGAAATTGATACAAACAGAAAGACAAATCTTGTGGGGGGGAACAGGAATTTCCTGGACAGTATCTTATCCCACTTGACTCTTTTAGGAGAACTATATGGGACCAAATCAAATCATCGTATATGAAGTGAATTGCTATCTAACAGCAAAGAAAAAGTCTGGAAGACAATTGAGGATGACTGGAAAAAATGGAGAGGAAAAACTCGCAATTGCCACTCGCTGTTGCCAATTTTAGATCAAGAACTGGACACGACTGCCTGGCCGAACATCTGCCCAAAATAGGGATTGTGGACTCTGATATATGTGTTTTAGACAAAGAAAATGAATAAGTCCCATCTACTTGTTGGCTCGGGACTGGTCTCCCACTTACAACAAAATGGTGATTTGGGTACTATTTACTGGAGGGCCATAGAAAACATGTCCTAATCACACGGACTTTTATTATGGTGCTTCTAGCTTTTTAAATTTTTATCCTTAAAACATTTAACTTGTTTTTAACTGTTTTTGAGGCCTTTTGATCGCTTTTGTTAAGAATATCTGGTCCTTTTGTAATTTTGATTTGTTTATATGTTCAGTTTGTTTCTACAGTAAGTGGCCAAATTTATATGGATTGATTTCCAATAAAGCCACAGGTAACAACAACAAGCTTATGTACAAAATCGCTTTCTGTAAACTTACTAGACTCTTAACTTGGACGGGACTGTTAATTTACAAAAGAATGGTTATTTGTGGACTCTGGTGAAGGGCAGAGAAAACATGTCCTGATCACACGAACTTTTATTATGGTACTTTTAGCTTTTAAAATTTTTATCTTTAAAACATTTAACTTGTTTTTAAGGCCTTTTGATCGTTTTTGTTAAGAATATTTGGTCCTTTTGCAATTTTGATTTGTTTATATGTTCTGTTTGTTCTACGGTAAGTGGCCACATTTATATGGATTGATTTCTAATCAAGATATAGGCAACACAACAAGCTTCTGTACAAAATCGCGTTATGTTAAGTTATGTTCTGCGAGGTTTACAGTAATCATCTGTGATTTACTCTCTCAAGTCAACGACATAAGCCAGATATTAGAATTTTAACTTATCCACTTTTAATATTGAGGTTTACACGCCTCGTTTATTCTGTGTTGATGTAATGTTAAAAATCTCTCTATATATTAACGTCTCGCATTGACAACTTAATGTCCTTGCTACTGAAAATAATTTTACTTTTTTTTTCTCCTTTCTACTCCAATGTCTACATGTTTTAAAATGCCTTCATATGCAATAAGTAGTTGTGGCGGAACAGTAATTTTCTCTCCACATTTTCGTGCGTGATTATTACAATATCGTAAGAATAAATCTGGGTCATAAGTAGACGCATTAAAAAGTCCCGTACGAAATTTCGTGCCACAAAAACATTAATGTATTTTATCATTAAATGCATTTATAAAACCAATTTAAATAAAGAGAGAAGTGAAAGGAATATGTGTATATATATTTAAATTAATATACTTTTTGTATTCCGCAGAAAAATTATTAAAAAATGGCAACAGTTTATATGTTTTTTGTAGAATTGCCAGTAAACATGTTTTCATGGAATACAAAATTTTAATTTTTGATGTACAACTTAAACAGTTCCGAATTGCCTGCTGTCTTCTTATACATCTAGCTCCATTTGTATATTGCGGCCTGCTGGCCAATTGGCTAGCACTCTGGTCTTTAGTTCGGCTTCGGTTTGAATTCCGCATATTCGAATCCTGGCGGTGGCGTGAATGTTTGTTAGTGGTTCGTAGTTCACCTTAAACTAGGTCCCGGTTTAATTATCCTGAAATGTACAAAAAAAAAAAAAAAAAAAAAAAAAAAAAAAAAAAAAAAAAATACGTGGAACGATAAACTAAACCATTAGTATTAAATTTGTTTCTATTGTTAATTATATCATTATTGTTTTAGTTAAAATAAGCTATTAATTATGCAAAATATTTTTAATATTATAGTTCCATAATTCACCCTTTTTTTTATTATAACTTTGTGTTTTAATATAATTACATTTTCATAAAGGATTTAAACTTTTTTTTTTTTTCATTTTGAATGATTATTTAAACAATAAATAAGTGTTTTTAAGATACTTGATTGGAATTTTAACAAACAATGCCATGGTGTAAATATAGTTTTAATAATAATAAGTATAAAATTTAAATAATTTCAATAAAAAATGTATACAAGAACGACAAAAATTACAATAGTTTTATGAAGATATCTAAAGTGAAACAAATAAATGAGAATTTTTTGTGCTGCTTCCAGGATGTAATTAACTTATGGGAAGTTATTATTTTTTTCGCTGTACATATTAGTGAAACTATTTTTGTTGCATGCTATTGTTTCATTTTAACTATACTGCATCATGATTGACAGCTTATTAATACATGCTTTAATAGTCAGAATACCTTAGTAAATCTCACATGTTTATTTATTTTTCACTGTTATTTTATTTTTATTTTTGATGAAATTGTGTCAAACCTTTTGAATCAAACTTTAGGTTTTTAGAAATACTCAGTTTTGTTTTTAGCTGTTATTATTTTATACATTTGTGTAGAAAAATGTGATACTTGTATGGTAAAAGTTATTATTTTTTAGAATTAAATGAATATTTAGTTATTCCTTAATGATAACGTGAATTTTTTCCTGGTTTTGGATTTATAATTTTTTTGACCAATGTTGAAAAATAATTATTCTTTTAAAATTTCCTGTCTGTGGAAATTATAACTATCTGATTTTAGATTTTTGGGACCAGATGTCCGAGTAACTAGCACTCTGTCGCTCACAGGTTTCGTGTTCGAGTCCTCGGCGGTGCCATGGATTTTTGTAGTAGTTCGCTTTAAATCGTAGACCCCGGTCTAATATGGTTGTAGAGTGCAAAGTGTAGGGCTGACAACTGTATCTCGGAAAAAGAAAACATCTGCCATCTCGAAATTTGCCAGTAGCCAGACAGCCTAGGCCTACCATGAGATTTTAGATTTTGCATAAAAAAATAATAAAATTATTTATTTTTAATAAAATAATAAATTTGCTTTTGAATAAATTATTTCTAATAAAATTAAAAACCAAATACTAAAGGTTTTTTTAAATATTTAATTTTGTCTAACATTGGATATATTTTCTTACATAAATTTGAGAGAATTTTTTTCTATATACAGACTCAAAATTTAGTCTTGGATACCTCATTCATATTCCATGCATGACTTTTATGAATGTCTAGCTTATATGTATGTCAAATTTCGTCACGTATATGTAAAAATTTCCTTTATTTAGTACCCTGCAACATTGAAATAAATCATGTTGTATATCAACAGCATCTCTTAAAACACTGTTAGTCATTCCGCTATACTATGTTATATGCATATCAAGTTTAACTCTATTGAGCGACCGATGATGCCGAATTTGATCACATTGTGTTAAACCGTGAACCCGTAACGGGGTCACAGTCACTGTTGGCCCCTATGCTCATTCAGTGAGACAAAAAACAAAGGTAAAAGAAATAAATAATAAATATACTACAAACAAAACAAAACAAAACAAAACAAAAAAAAATGCCTTGAAAACGTGAAAATGGCGTAGCACGTGATACGAGTCTGTAATTCTGAAGGGTAGGAATATACTATTCGTAAGATGTCCAAAATAACTCGCGCGAAAGCGGAGGGAAACTCAGTTGCCGGTTGTCATGGTAACGGACTTTTTGGCTCTGTGCCAAAAACCGCCACAGAGAGAGATTCAGAGAGAAATTTTCCCTTTACAACTACTGCTACAGCGCCGTTCTAGGTTTTCTATTGGAAACACATTTTTACGATACTAGTAGACACATTTGTGCTACAATGTTTGAGAAGTTGACATTTTCTTCTTGATTTTTTTTTCTTTTTAAATCTTTCTCGTTCGTTTTCTGTTCTGGTATTTGTATATATTGAAAATCGGAGAAATGTCTTTTATTATTATTTCTCTTAAAGTATATACCGGTTTCTGTTGGTTTAATTTTAAAAACGTTTTAACATCACATCACTCCAAGATATAAAATATGTTTTTACTTGAATATTTTTGAATATGTTTTTACCTGAATATTTTTTTCTCCTCTTTTTGGACAAGTATTTATTTTAAAATTTGTGTGAGGAATATTGATTGTTATTATTTATTATAGATTAATTATGTTATTGATTTATTATAGTTATATTTGGCAATATAAATATAAAAAATACTAGTTCTTATCGAGATATATATATATGTATATTAAACTTTCACTAGTCGTTTTCTATTCTGGTATTTGTATATATTGAAAATCGGAAATATGTCTTTTTACAATTTCTCTTATAGTATATACCGATTTCTGTTGGTTTAATTTTAAAAACATCGTCATTTCGAAATATGGTTTTTACTTGAATATTTTATTTTCTTCCTTTTTTGGACAGAAATTCGTTTTTAAAAATTTGTTAGGAATATTGATCGTATTTCCTTTTATTATAGTTATATTTGGCAATATAAATATAAAAAATACTAGTTCTTATCGATATAAAATACTAGTTCTTATGGATATATATATATATATACATACTTAAACCTTCTCTCGTCATTTTCTATTCTGGTATTTGTATATATTGAAAATCGGAAAAATACCTTTTTTATTATTTCTCTTTACTACATACCGATTTCTGTTGGTTTAATTTTAAAAACATTTTTAACATCACATCACTTTGAAATGTGTTTTGACTTGAATAATTTTTCATTTTTCTTTTTGGACAGGCATATATTTTTAAAATGTGTTAGGAATATTCATCGTATTTGATTTTATTATAGTTATATTTGGCAATATAAATATAAAAATACCAATTCTTATCGATATAAAATTCTAATTATATTTTTCGAATACTAGTTCTTATCGATATGCATATATTTAAACCCTTTTCTCGTCATTTTCTATTCTGGTATTTGTATATTGAACATCAGAAAAATACCTTTTTTTTTTTATTTCTCTTTTAGTATAAACCGATTTCTGTTTGTTTAATTTTGAAAACGTTATAATTTCACTTTGAAATATGAAATATGCTTTTACTTGAATAAATCTTTTGATAAAATTTGAAATATTGATCGTATTTGCTTTTTATGATAGTTATATTTGGCAATATAAGTATAAAAAAAAGTATACTAGTTTTTATCGAAATAAAAATCGTAATATGATATCCATTAAGACATTTATAGTTTTTAGACCACACCCAAATAGAGATTATATTTTAAGAGCTCGAAGAGAATTATCTTTTTATGAAGAAATATCTGCTATTCATTTCATAGATTTATTTCTGTCAATTGAGGATCAATTTCCAAAAGTCTGTTTTAAGACATAAAATAATTGCTTCAATTCAGTCCTTATATATTAATTTACATGAAGTTTCTTCAAAAATTCGATTTGGTTTGGTGGGATTTACTTATTTTGTATAAATTAAGAATCCGAAATAATAACTTGGAACTAATGGTTTAGTACATGAAAAAAGGTATTTCATTTAAAAAATTCTGTGAAATGTTGTCATTGACAACCACGCTTGTTAACCAATAAAACATGTCGTTGGTAAACACCAATCATTTTATCGTTGTTTTGTGTCATTCGAAAATGTTTCTGGGTTTGAAGACTTAAAATAAAGTGAAACATTTATACTGAGTTGTCGAGTTTTAGTTGAACCAATGAATGCGTGTCATAAAATAGGCACATTAGTAAATAGAATTCATTAAAAATGCATGCAGCTCTTGAGATTTATCATGTTTTTACAAAATATATTTTATAATGGCCAAAGTAGTGAAAACTAATGTATTAAAAATGTACATTTGTGTATCCATATATACAAAAATTAATTGACGAAATTATGAAAAAAATTTAACTTTGATTTTAAAATAATATTCTTGCGAGTATATGGCAGATATTGCCTGTTTTATTTATGAGATTACAGTTGCCCAAACACAAAACACGCTGAGGGACACTATCCTGCAACATCTATTACGATGTGTAAATACCCAAATTGAGATCGATTTACAAAAGCTAAGTGAAAGTGTGGAGAAATAAATATTGCACTAATAAAATGAATATATTTTTATATTTCATTTTTAATGCTATAAATTTCTTTACAATGTGCGTTTAGTATCATTATTATGATATTATATATGTTTACGTGTAGAAATAATAGTAAACACAATAACTCATTATGTTTAATTTTTTTTCTTTCCAAAAATGTCTATAGTGGGTCTAAATCTGATGTGGGAATATATAATTTTATATGTGGTCCCCGGAGTTATGATGCATTTCCAAAATGGCCCCATGATCATTTGGGTTGGCCACCCCTGGTCTAGTGTATATTTCAATTTCAGAAATAAATCTCTGAGTGGAACGACTTGGATCTATTCATTCAATTCATGGAGGGGAAAAAAAAAAAAAAAAAAAAAAAAAAAAAAAAATGAAGCACCTAATCTCACCACTGACTTCCTGGCTTTTTTTTTTTTTATTCTACCCACAAAAGATACAGGTGGAAGGGAAAGTACAATATCACAAAACGTCGCGTTTCGAGTCAAAGAGAAAGTCGGAAAAGAGCGGGAATTTTAAATTATTAATTCTATAAGTTTAAAATCGTTTATATTAGAGACAAATGATTTTTGGGCATGAAAAATTTTTTTCTTGTTTTATCGTTGAATTTGCCTTGTCTCTTGTGAATTGGTTTGGTTTGTCGCTCTACGGTCATTTTGTGCACGCGGGGGTTTATCATACCAGGACTACAGTTTAAAGTGGATTCCAAATCACTAACAAGCATTCATCCGACTTCGAGGATTCGAAAAAATCGCCAAGATTTGATTTTACCAAAAGGTGTTTGTGAGAACCAAGCACATGCGAAGGTTCTAGTGTACTACTGTGCTCAAAAGTAAGACCAATTATTTTTTTCAAAAACTCCTTATTTATTCTTCCAAATTTATTTCATCGCCTTCAAAGTAATGCCCTCCGCACACAATGCACTTAGGCCAACTGTTTTATGAATCCTCAATGCATGCTAAAAAGTCATCGGCAGGGATGGCCTTCAAAGTGCGAGGCGATTCATATTCAATCGTCAATCGACTCAAAACGGTGTCCCCGAGTGGTCTTTTGAGTTTAGGGAATAGTCAGAACTTATAAGGTGGTTGTGGAACGATATGGGTTTCATTTTTGGCAAAAAAGTCACGAATAATCAATGCAGTGTGAGCTGGTTCATTCAGTGTTTTCGGTATCCATCGAGATTTGACGCTTTTGAGGCCCAAAACATCTTTTAAAAGGGAGTTTTAAAATTCCCACATCATCAGCAAGGTCTCTAATTGTAAATCGACGATTTGCAAGTACCAACTCAGTAATTTTTGGACGTGAGTTTCGTCGGTTCACGTTGATGGTCGACCAGGCGGCTCTTCCTCTTCAACGCCCGTTCTCTGCCGTCTTTGAACTGTTTATACCACTTCTAAACATTTTCTTTTCGATATAGGAATGTTCACAGAATGCCTTCCGCATTATTCTATGTTTCCTCAAACAAAATTGAATGCGAGTTCTTTGCTCAATTAGTTCAGACATTTCAAAGTCGCCAGAATCTTTTTTTATCGTCTCACAAAGCCAAGCGTAACTCAAACACTAATGAATATTTTGAGGTAAAATTTCACACAGATGTCAAGGACAGTGCCAGCAATCTAGAAAAAAATGGTCTTAGTTTTTGGACACAGTAGTATTTTTGTGTAAGTGTGATAAATCTCACGCTCCGGGCAAAAATGTTCCAAGTCGGGGCCGCAGGTTGGACACCCCTGGTCTAGTGTATATTTCGATTTTACAAACAAATTTCTCAGTGGAACGACTCGTACCTATTCATTGAATTCACAGCAAAAAAATCAAGCACCTGATCTTGCCACTGACTTCCTGACTTTTTTTGTCCCCCACAATAGATACAGGTGGAAAGGAAAGTATAATATGACAAAACGTCGCGTTTCGAGTCGGGAGTCGAAAAAGTGTGGGGACTGAAATACAATTTCTGTTCTTTCTTTTTTTTATTTTTTATTTATCATTTATTATTTTTTTCTTTCCTTTCTCTTTCTGTCTCTCTCTCTCTCTTTTTTCTTTCTAATTTTTATTTCAATCCGTAACGCAGAGTCGGCGGTCGGTGGACGTGCGTCACATCCACGAGGTCGACAATCTTTCGTGCATGTTGCTTCTTTCTTTTTCTTTTCTTTTTTTTTTTTTTTTTTCTTTCTTTTATTTTTCTTTTCTTTTTAAGGCAGTCTGGCGGCTTTCCATTTCCATTCACGCGTATCCGAAGAGTGGAAGATCTCGGTCCGATTAACCGACCTTCGCCTTCAAAAATAAATAAAATAAATAAAAAAGCAACCATTTTCGCATGGCAGTCTGTGTGTTTATTTAATATGAAGAGAAAGAGTGCACTTGTATACTTGTGTTACTTGTATCGGTCATGCTGTTCCGCAACCTCTCAACCCTGCAAACGATAAGGTTGATTAGCAAATGGGATTGCACCAACCAGGGGGCGGTTGTGATGAAACGGTGTTGCAGTATCCGGTGTGGAAAAATGCAAAAATGGATTTTATCGTGAGAATATGTATATAGCACCTAATTAGTGGGTGCCCTATTTTTATTGGTGTGCAGGGTTATCTTTTTTGGTGCTTTTGCTGAAAGTTGTGGGTGTGAGAAAAAAAGAACAAAATCGTTTGGAGAATATAGACTGAATTTTTTTTTCGTTGCCTGCATAAACATGGGCTATTTTTTTATGTATATTCTAACAGATGTTCGTTGTGGCTTATCCTATTTATGTAAAAAGTTCGTGGTATCGGATATATAATTCATAAAAATAAGATAAACATCTGTTTAAAATAATTGAATGAAAAATATATTCATTGAATACTTCCAGTAATTCCAATATTTGCTGAATAATTCCAATATTTGCTGAATAATTCCAACACATTTTAATGAAGTTCATTTCCAATATTGCAATTCGTCAGTAATTAACGTTAAACTCTAGTGAGTTTGTTAAAATTTTTTTTTTTGGTTTTCTTAGGATTTTATATTAAATTATTTCTTTTATGATGTATTTAATCATATTTCATATTATATTATTCTTCGAAGTAATTTACATTTATTGAAAATATATATACGCATACAAATTTTTATATAGGCCATTCTATTTTTATATATCGTCAGTAGTGAACGAACTAAGTGCTCGGTGCCGCAGGTTTTGAGTTTGAGTCCCAGTAGCTACGGTAGTATGTTGTTTATTTAATAAAGAGTGCACTTGCATACTGTATCGGTCATGCTGTTCCGCAACCTCTCAACCCCGCAAGCAAACGATAAGGTTGATTAGCAAATGGAATTGCACCAACTGGGGGTGATGAAATAGTTTGCAGTATCAGGTGAAAATGCAAAAATTGATTTTTTGGTATCATGAGAAATCTATATAGCACCAATAAGTGTGACCTAATTTTTATTGATGCAGGGTTATCTTTTGGTGCTTTTAAGAATGTTGTGGGTGAGAAAAAAAAAAAATCTTTCTGGAAAGAATATAGACTTAACCATCAGCTGTTTTTGCGTTGTCTATATAAACATGGGCTATTTTTATGCATATTCAACAGATGTTCGGTGTGGCTTATCCTATTTATGTGAGAAAATAAAATTTAAGCTCGTGATATCGGATATAAATTCACAAAATAGGAAAACATCTGCTTAAAAAAAACCGAATAAAATATTCACTAGTAATTCCAATACATTTTATTGCAGTTCATTTCAATATTGCGAATTATCAGTAATTAGTATTAAACTCTATTGATAGTTTAACTTTTTGTTTTTTTTTCTTAGTATTTTAACATAATTCATATTTATTTTAGAAGTAATCTACATTTAATGAGGCCTGATGGACGAGTGAAAATAAATATACTCATATATATGCACATATAATTCTACATAATAATTATATAACACATAATTTTCATATAAGCCACTACTAATTTTATCACATTATATTGGACGAAATCACTAGGTCTTTGGTGCTCACGGTGCCACAGGTTTTGAGTTTGAGTCCCACTAGTGCCATGGATATTTTTAGTGGCTTGGAATCCACTTTAAACTCGAAGTCCCGGTCTGATATGCTGTAAACCATTAGCGTAGGATGGACAACCCCGCCGTAAAAAGA